>JAJPUD010026624.1:0-16314 GCA_023553655.1 Myrmecobius fasciatus
GAGGAATATCTACAAAAATATAGATTACCCAGGTTAACAGAAGAGGAAAAAAATTATTTAAATAGCCCCATTTTAGAAAAAGAAATAGAACAAGCTATTAATCGACTCCCTAAGAAAACATTTCCAGGGCCAGATGGATTTACATGTGAATTCTACCAAACATTCAAAGAACATTTGATCCCAATATAATATAAACTATTTGTAAAAATAGGGAAAGAAGGTGTATTACCAAATTCCTTCTATGACACAGATATGGTGCTGATAGCTAAACCAGGTAGGGTTTTTCCCTAATGAATATTGATGCAATTTTTTTTATTAAAGCTTTTTATTTGTATAACATATGTATGGGTAGTTCCCCACTATTGTTCCTTACAAAGCTTTCCATTACAAACCTTACCCCCAGTCCCCTCCTCTCCCCTAGATGGCAGGAAGACCACTACATGTTAATAATGTAATAATAGTTGACAAGTTGTGCAAGAAAAATCCTATCTACAAAAAAAAAGAAAAAGAAAATCAGAGAAATGAAACACAATGCAAGCAAACATCAATAGAGAGTATAAAAATGTTATGTTGTGGTCCATATTTCATATCCCTCTCTCTGGGTGTATATGGTTTTCTTCAGTGAACAATTGGAACTGCTTTGAGACAATTCTTTGTTGCATAGAGCCATGTCCATCAGAATTGATCATCATTTAATATTGTTGTTGCCATGTATAATGATCTCCTGGTTCTGCTCATTTCACTCAGCATCAGTTCAGGCAAGTCTCTCCAGGCCTCTCTGAAATCGTCCTGCTGGTCATTTCTTACAGAGCAATAATGTTCCATAACATTCATATACCATAATTTATTCAGCCACTCTCCAATTGATGGGCATCCCTTCAGTTTCCAGTTTCTTGCCACTACAAAAAGGGCTGCCACAAACATTCTTGCACATGCGGGTCCCTTTCCCTCTAAGATCTCTTTGGGATATATAGGCCCCACAGAAACATTGCTGGGTCAAAGGGTATGCACAGTTTGATAACTTTTTGAGCCTAGTCCCAAATTGCTCTCCAGAATGGTTGGATCCGTTCACAATTCCACCAACAATGCATCAGTGTCCCAGCTTTCCCACATTCCCTCCAGCATTCATCGTTATCTTTTCCTCTCATTTTAGCCAATCTGACAGGTGTGTAGTGGTATCTCAGAGTTGTCTTAATTTGCATTTCTCTGATCAATAGTGATTTGGTGCAACTTTTCATATGACTAGAAATTGTTTAATTTCATCTTTTAAAAATTGTCTGTTCATATCCCTTCACCACTTATCTATTGAAGATTGGCTTGAATTCTTATATATATGAGACAATTCTCTATATATTTTAGAAATGAGGCCTTTATCAGAACCCTTAAATGTAAAGATGATTTCCCAATTTGATTCTTCCCTCCTAATCTTGTCTGCAATAGTTTTATTTGTACAGAAACTTTTTAACTTTATATAATCAAAATTATCTATCTGGTGCTCAATTAAGAGTTCCAGATCATCTTTGGACATAAATTTATTCCATCTCCACATGTCTGAGAGGTAAACTATACTACATTCCTCTAATTTGCTTACAAAATGATGCAAAAATTTTAAATAAGATTTTAGCAATGAGATTACAGAAAGTTATCCCCAGGATAATACACCATGACCAAGTAGGATTTATACCAGGGATGCAGGGCTGGTTCAATATTAGGAAAACTCTTAGCATAATTAATTATATAAATAACCAAATTAACAAAAACCATATGATTATTTCAATAGATGCAGGAAAAGCCTTTGATAAAATCCAACACCCATTCCTATTAAAAACACTAGAATGTATGGGAATAAATGGGCTTTTCCTTAAAATGATTAGTAGTATCTACTTAAAACCACCAGCAAGCATCGTATGTAATGGAGTCAAACTAGAACCACTCCCAATAACATCAGAAGTGAAACAAAGCTGCCCACTGTCACCATTACTATTTAATATTGTCTTAGATATGTTAGCTTTGGCAGTAAGAGAAGAAAAACAGATTAAAGGAATTAGAGTAGGTAATGAGGAAACTAAATTATCACTCTTTGCAGATGACATGATGGTATACTTAGAGAACCCTAGAAATGCTACTAAAAAAATTACTCGAAACAATTCACAACTTTAGCAAAGTTGCAGGATACTAAATAAATCCACATAAATCATCACCATTTTTATATATTACCAGTAAAGTTCAGCAGCAAGAGATACAAAAAGAAATTCCATTCAAAATAACTGTTGATAGTATAAAATATTTGGGAATTTATCTGCCAAGGGAAAGTCAGGAACTATATGAACTAAACTACAAAATACGTTCAAAACAAATAAAATCAGAACTAGTCAATTAAAAAAACATAAAATGCTCGTGGGTAGGCCGAGCGAATATAATAAAAATGACAATACTACCCAAACTAATTTACTTATTTAGTGCCATACCAATCAAACTCCCAAGAAATTATTTTACAGATCTAGAAAAAATAGTAGCAAAGTTTATTTGGAAGAACAAAAGGTCAAAAGTTTCAAGGGAATTAATGAAAAAAAAAGAAAGGCTGATGGTGGCATTTCTGTACCAGATCTAAAACTATATTACAAAGCAGCGGTCATCAAAACCATTTAGTACTGACTATGAAATAGAGTAGTCAATCAGTGGCATAGGATTTAATCACAGGACAAACTAGGCAATAACTGTGGCAATTTAATGTTTGAAAAACCCAAAGACCACAGCCTCTGGGATAAGTACTCATTATATGACAAAAACTGCTGGAAAAATTGGAAACTAATGTGGAAGAAATTAGGGCTTGGCACATAACTAACACCACATACCAAGAAAAGATCTAGATGGGTTCATGATATGGATATAAAGAGTGATATTGTAAGCAAATTAAAGGAACATAGTATAGTTTACCTCCCAGGCCTGTGGAGATGGAATAAAGTTATGTCCAAAGAAGAACTGGAACTCTTAACTGAAAACCAGGTAGATAATTTTGATTATATTAAGTTAAAAAGTTTTTGTACAAACAAAACCAATGCAGTCAAGATTAGGAGGGAAGAATCAAATTGGGAAATCATCTTTACATTTAGAGGTTCTGATAAAGGTCTCATCTTTAAAATATACAGAGAATTGTCTCATATTTATAAGAGTTGAAGCCATTCTCCAGTTGATAAATGGTCAAAGGATATGAACAGACAATTAATTTTCAGAGGATGAAATTAAAACTATTTGTAGTCATATGAAAAGGTGCTCCAAATTACTATTGATCAGAGAAATGCAAATTAAGACAACCCTGAGGTACCACTACACACCTGTCAGATTGGCTAAAATGACAGGAAAAGTTAATGACGAACATTGGAGGGGATGTGGGAAGACTGGGACACTGATGCATTATTGGTGGAGCTGTGAACAGATCCAGCCATTCTGGAGAGCAATTTGGAGCTATGCTCAAAACGTTATCAAGCTGTGCATACCCTTTGACCCAGCAGTGTTTCTATAGGGCTTAAATCCAAAAGAGATCTTAAATCACAGAAAAGGCCCCAGATGTGCAAGAATGTTTGTGGCAGCCCTTTTTATAGTGGCTAGAAACTGGAAACTGAATGGATGCCCATCAATTGGAGAATGGCTGAATAAATTATGGTATATGAATGTTATGGAATAGTATTGTTTTGTAAGAAACGACCAGCAGGACAATTTCAGAGAGGCCTGGAGAGACTTGCATGAACTGATGCTGAGCAAAATGAGCAGAACTAGGAGATCATTATACACAACAACAACAATATTACACAATGATCAATTCTGATGGACATGGCTCTCTGCAACAATGAAATGTCTCAAACCAGTTCCAATTGTCCAGTGAAGAAAGCCATATAAATCCAGAGAGAGGGATATGAAATGTGGACCACAACATAACATTGTCATGCTCTCTATTGATGTTTGCTTGCATTGTGTTTCCTTTCTCTGATTTTTTTTCTCTTAAAGATATGATTTTTCTGCACAACAATGATGTGTGGAAATATGTATACATATATTCAATTTGTCAAGAATTTTAACATAATTAACATGTAGTGGATATCCTTCCATCTAGGGGAGGGGTGGGGAGTTGGCGGAAAAAATTTGTAATAGAAAGCTTTGTAAGGGTTAATGTTGAAGAATTACCCATAAATATATTTTGCAAATAAAAAATAAATTTAAAAAAAAAAAGAAAAAAGAAACCAAAAATAATAAGAGATCTTTGTGTGTGGAAACTCTGACTAACTTTGAGCACTAGTTAGAGTGACACCTCTGAGGACAAGATGTTGTCTGAGTTTTCTTTCACTTTTTTCATTCTATAATTTTCAGACATTAACATTACAAATATTTGTCTTGATAAGAACTCAGACACATATCGAAACCACACTTTTAGGCAGTCCTTGAGTGTAATTAATGGCTAAATATGACAAAAATTATAAAAGCTCACTCATTTTTAATTAAAAACAAAACTCCCTTAAATCATCTATTTTGACTTTAGTGCATCATGGAAAGAAAATAAATTCACATTAGCTTTATATTCTCAGGGGAAATTATTTTTTTAAAATATAAACTTTTATGTTATTACAATACCACTGATTTTTTTTCTTTGTTTTCAAAACATATATTTCAGCATTACTTTTCTAAGACACCTATTGGTCTACATTATTTTTTATTGACTCTAGTTTTTCATGTTTATTATGTGCTTACTGTGTTCAGAGTACTGTATACATTGTATTACTTTTTGGGGGAGGGAGGCAAAGTCTGGAAAATGGACTATTTCTGTTCTTATGGGACTGATAGATTGATAATAATGATGCATATATGCAAAAAAATTATAATAAAAAATGAGAAATAATGAATATATATGCAAAATAACCCATAGTACTGAATTCTAAGTTATAATAGTTCACTATGCACATTGAAGCTCAAAGAAAAATATCATCATGGAAAATATGACATTATAGTTGGTTCTTAAAGGATGGATAGAAGTAAAATATGTAAGAGAAATTTTGTAAAGAACAATTCCAGTGAAATGCAAGGAGGAGGTAAAGGAAAGGCCACATTATGGGGGCTGAAAATAGTCCAAAATGGCTTTAACCAAATTGATAACAAATTCAGATATAACTGGAAACATAGAATGGTATGTTTCTGAAGGATCTTAATTGTCAGGCAGAGAAATTAAAACTATACTCAATAAAAATAATAAATGTTGAAGAATATTGAACATTTTACTTTGAAACTCCCTAATGTACTGATCATGAAGTATCATGTATTATACTTACCATGTATATTTATATCTTCTCTTCTCCACCAGTTTATAGATCTATTAACTATAAACCCAACACATTATATCTTTCTTGAATGAATAAGTAAAGTAATGAGCTGATCAAAACCATCCATAAGTTTTCTACCCCTCCCCTTCTTTTCATCCTCCACCTAGCAGAGAGCTTCTTTTCTCAATCAACTTGAAAGATAAAATCAAATAACACCCTAAGATAACATTTAAGTTCCTCAAGATCTTTACAAAAGTGTCCAATCTGACTCTGATAACAACCATGGAAGGTATTATTTCAGTTTTGTAGAATAGAAAACCAAAGTTCAGAGAAGTCAACATTTTACCTTGTCCAAGGTCTTTCTCTAGAAACCAATAAAAATCAGAAGCAAAAATTGAAACTGATAATTCTTCCCTTAGAGTTTAGCACTCACTTTCCTCTACCATGTGTTGATCAGTTAGGTGATAAAAGACCTTTATAACATATATAGATCCTCCTGAAATATAAGTTGCCTAAGAGAAAGGACATTTACTCTTTAAATTTAAAGCATCTATTTCTAGGACAAGTTTTATCAGGTTTTGCTCAACTATATTGTTTATGTGTGTATTATTATGTCTAAATTTTCACATATTTTGTTTATATCTGTTTTCATACACATATATTCATATATAGACAATGTAATTTATTAAATATATTTAATTAAATATATTTGAATTCAGTGCAATATAATTCAGTCTATTCAATATAATAGCATATTCAAATCCCGAGTTCATGTCTCTTCCCTGTATCTGGCTCTGGCTCTGTCTTTCTCTATCTCTCTGTCTGTCTGTATCTCTCTGTCTCTCTGTCTCTCTGTCTGTCTGTCTGTCTCTCTCTCTCTCTCTCACAACTCCTCCAGAAGGGAAAAATTGAGGAATCTTCAAATTGAAACTCAGAGGAAACAGACCTTGCTCACTGCTTTATCTCCATGAAGGCCCCAAATCAATTTCCTTTTATATTCTACATTATAGGCAATGATATCATCAAGCTACTACACAATTCATACTGTGAAAGGAAGAATCTTATAAGGGATGAATTCAATTGCTGTCCTGTCAGAATAAAGGACTCATCATCTATTCCTAGAGTCCAAATTCTTCCCCAAGTACAAGGAAAATGCAAAACGTGATCATTTAGAAAGTACAGAATGAAGAAAAGTCCTAGATATTCACTATGCACATTCTCTACCAATATCTGTCTCCATGGCTTTTTTATTATGGATATTAGCTTTTAGACAACACTTCCCATCTTTTTTGAAACACTTACATAAATGATCTTATTCTATACTCCAAACACTTCTCTTGTAGCAAGGATAATCTACAATTTGCAAAACAAGGGGTTTAGAGATATTTATCATGTCACTCATCAGCTCCTGGTCTATTGCCCCTGGCCTAAACTATTATAATAACCTTTTTACTTTCTTCAGTCTAACTCTTTGCCCTGTGCATCAGTCTCTGCAGGACAAAATCATTCTTTTTCTTCCACGTGCCAATTGTACTATATACTGCTTGGGCAATAGATCACTGTTCATAAAGTTCATTTAGTAAAGATATTGTCCTAGAAAGGTTTATGTGGAGTACTAGCTCATATCTTTAACTGCCTCATGCATTCAAAATTAAAATAAAAATACATTTATTAACTACAAAACATATGGAACACTATGCTCATCCTAGATAGAGTACCCAAGTGAACCTGCTCTCTTGGAGTGTAAAATCTTGTGGGGGATGGGGGAAACAAGACATGGGGGAAATAAGACATAAATACAATTAAGTATAATCAACAATGAACCTCTCTTCTGCACTTATTCATTTTCCAAATTTTTACTTCCTTACATGCATCCTCCCTCCTATGAGGATCCATGATTTTTGAGGGAATGGTCAATTCTCTTTTTTTCATGTCTCCACTCCAAGCACCTTGTATATAGGAAACTTTGATGAAATATTGATTGAATTGAATTTATTGAAAATTTACAAACAATAGAAATGTTCATAGTAGAAACTCAAGTTTACAGAGACATAATTCAGGGTTCTTTTGAGGGTAAAATAACAAGTCCAACCTACCAGGATCTGTATGCCACCCAATCAATATGAGCTTGCTTTATTCCAACACCATTTTTCCCAAAGCAAACCTTTCAACTTATGCTATCAATTTTGTCTCTGTCCTTCTCTTCTAGGTGTTTTGATATTGGAGCACCATAATCCCTCATCATCATCTTAACCTACTAGATTCTTCTATGATGCCTAGAATGATGCTAATATGTCTTAATTGTTTTTAAATCCCTAGATTATATTATCCTCTGCCTTCTCTCAATCTCTCTCCTCTCTGTCTCTGTCTCTCTCTTTCTGTATTGTTACATATATCAACATATTGAAACACCTATATATTTATTTACATATATATATACACACAGAAAGAGAATGTGAAATGAATGTATATATAAAGACATATATACACATATACATGAATTTCTACATACACATATGCACATACATGCATACAAATACACATATATGTACATACACATTTATAGACATACACATATACATTTACACATACATATGTGTACATATCTGTGTGTGTGTGTGTTTGCTAAGCCCCTAGATAGAATAGTATTCATTTGATGCCTCTATTTCCTTACTAGCCAATAAGTCTTCAGCCCATGCACTCTATAAGTTAAAAACTATTAAATCCCATATCCCATTCTAAGTCATTATCTTTGTGGAATGGACCTTACAACAGAATTAGACTGTTAACCATTCCTCTGTTAAAAAATTCTCAACTAATTTTTCTCCCATAACATTCTCTCTTGATTATCAGAGACGTTCTCTCCTGATTATCTTTCTGTATATGAGATCAAGTCTTTTTACTGATTCACTCTTCTATTTTAGTATTCCAAGGCCTACATAGTTTTCTCTCACAAACTTCTTTTTTAATAATATAATCTGTTTCCATACCTCTAATTACTAAGGAGAAAGAGAGAGACAGAAAAAGAGAGAGACAGAGTGAGAGAAAGAAAAAGAAAAAGGAGGAAGAGGAGGAGAATAAGGAGGAAGAGGAGGAGATATTTTTTATTTTGAAATTATTTCACATTTTATGGGTGCTAAACATCTCTAAGTGAAGGCCCTTCTCAATACATCTCACATGAAAGACATGATCTTCTTCTGTAGAATCATTCCTCTTCTAAACTTCCATCTTTTTATTGAGAGCACTAATATTTTTCCTGATACTAGCATTTGAAATTTTGGAATAATCTCAGACTCTGCCTATTAATTCCAATGAAGGGCTTTAAAATATTTATTAACTGAATTTTTATTGAAGTTCTTCTAGTTAAGACAATTGAGGTTCAACTTCAAGTATCTTGTTAGAGGTAGCATAGTCAATGTTAGCACTTATCCTAGGGTTTTTCTGAATCTCATGTCCAAGCATCTTTCTATCATAACCTGCTGCTTCTCAATGATTAGAAATTGAGTTTGAAAAGTCTCACTTGTCAATTGACCTGGGCCCTGAATAATTCTTATTCTAGTATACTCTGTTAGATCTTAATGAAGAGCAAATCTTCAACCTTTACTAAGTTCCAAGTATTGTGAATAATGACATACATTTCTTTTCTGTGTGTTGAAAATTAGTAAAAGGATAAAAATCTATTTGTTTTGATGTGAATGATGTGCTATGACACAGTAGAATTTATGTGCCTGAAGAGAATAAAAGTGCCAGGAATGATTATCTGACATTTATATGCTTTTCATCTCAAAAGTGTATGGGGGGATATCTAAGTTAACTCTACAGAAATGGGGCAAATATTAGATACAGACTTGGAAAATAAATATATAAAGACAGTAAATTTCAATTCTACTGTCTTTGGGGCATTTCAGCAGGACTTTGATAAAAAAAAATAAACTCTTGATATTGCTTTTTGGAGCTCTCTTCCCAGAGTAAGATAGAAAGTGAACTTCTTTCAAATCATCTATTTTATCTTTCAATATAATAAAATGCAAGACAGTTCAAGAATCTTCACTCTTCTTTTTGCTCTCTTCTGTTAGAGATGCCAAAGTGAGCCTCCTGTGTCTCTATTCTGGGAAATGAGGAATGAGGCGAAGAGGTAGAGAATTAGAGCAGAGAGGGCAGAGCCAAGATGGTGGAATGCAGACAGGACTCATTGTGATTTCCTCTGACCTTCTCTTAAACCAACAGCAGATTAAGACTCTAAACAGGTTTTGGTGTTAAAGCACCCCCAAATACTTGGAGTACAACATATTCCCAGAAGAAGTTACCTTGGAACAGCGTCAGAATACAAATGTTTCAGTGGGGCATGGGGAAAGTTTGCCAAGCATCATGGGGGAGACAGGGAAGGAAGCCGGGCAAGAATAAGAGTGTGTCAGCTTCTAAGAACATAGGAAGTTTCTGTGAGCCTCTTGGGCCACTGTGCCCTGATTGCAAGCAGGTGCTTTGGCAGATCTGCCTTTTATAAAAGGTAGATAGTAAACCACTGAAAACCCCAGACCTGGCCCTGATTTCCCAGCACCTGAAGTCAATCAGCAGAACTGCCCGAGGGAAAATTAAAGCAGATTTTGCTCCTTTGTTTGAACAGACCTCAAGCTTTAAAAAATGAGGAAAAAAGAAAAAAAAAGAACTCTCACCATAGACAGATTTTATGGAGAGAGAGAAGAACAGATCTCAAATCCTGAGGTTCATAAAGGTAAAACAACTCCAGAGGAAGCCAGAAAGGGAGACATAATCTGGTCCCCATTTCACAAGGCTCTCCTGAAAGATTGCATAAAGAATGTTAAAACAGAGTTAGAAGAAAAATGGGGAAATGAAGTGAAATCATTGCAAGAAGGATAATGCCCTACAAAAGAGATATGAAAAAGACAACACTTCATTGAAAAACAAAATTAGTAAAATGGAAAAAGAATTCAATGAACAAAAAAATTCAATTGGCCAATTACAAAAGGAAGTAAAAAAGGTTACTGAAGAAAATAATTCACCAAAAATTAGAATTGAACAAAGGGAAGTGAATGAATAAATAAAACTTCAAGAATAGATCAAAAAAAGGAAAATATAGAAGAAAATATGAAATATCTCCTAGGGAAAAAAAATGGCTTGAAGAATAGATCAAGAAGATACAATTTAAGAATTATTGGACTTCCTGAAAGCCATGATGAAAAAAAGAACCTAAGCAATATCTTACAAGAAACCATGAAAGAAAACTGCCCTGATGTTTTAGAATCAGAAGGTAAACTAGTCATTGAAATAATGCACCAATCACCTCCTGAAAGAGACCCCAAAATTAAATCCCCAAGGAATCTCATGGCTAAATTTCAGGACTATTATACTAAGGTAAAGATACTGTAAGCAGCTAGAAAGAAATAATTCAAGATCCAAGGAGCCATAATTAGAATCATCCAAGATCCGTCAACTTAAACTTTAAAGGATCAAAGGCCCTGGAATCAGATATTTTGAAAGGCAAGGGAACTTGGATTACAGCCAAGAATAAGCTATCCAGCTAGAATGAGCATTATTTTCCAGGGAAAATTGATATTTAATGACATAGGTGAATTTCACCTGTTTCTAATGAAAAGACCTGATCTGAACAAAAAATTTAACATCAAAACACAGAACTCAACAGAAGTATAAAAAGGTAAAAAGGAAAGAACTCTTAGAACTATATTTCTATTATAGGTATACTTAGAGAATGTAGTTATAATTTGATTTTACTTTGATAATATGAAAAAGAAACTAGAGGTGGAAAGGGGATAATACTGGAAAAAGAGGAAAAAGGAGGTAAATAAGGTAAAAAAAAGAGGTAAAAATAAGGCAAAATCTCATGAAGAGGCAAAGAAAACTTAATATAATTTAAGTAAAGAAGGGGTGGGATGAGCATTGTGTGAATCTTATTCTCATTAGATTGGGCTCTAAGAGAGAATATCAGATGTATTTGGTTTCACAGAGAAACTTGTCCCACTGTATAAGGAATTGAGAGGGAAAGGAGGAAAAGAATGGGAAAGACTAATAGAAGAGAAAACAGAAGAATTAGGAGAAAGGTGTAGAAAATGGGAAGTGGTGCTAAAGGAGGAGAACTGTTTGAAGGAGGTGGTCATCAAAAGTAAAATACTGGGTAGGGGGGAGGGGAGAAAAAGGAAAGGAAAGAGAAAAAACATAAACTTGGGTAAATAAAATGGCAGAAATACAGAATTAGTTATTTTAATTGTAAATGTGAATGGGATGAACTTCCCCATAAAACGGAAGTGGGTATCAGACTGGATTAAAAGCCAGAATCCTACAATATGTTGCTTACAAGAAATACATCTACAGCATAGATAAATATACAGAGTGAAGATAAAGGATTGAAGCAGAATCTATTATGCTTCAGGTGAACAAAAAGCAGGGGTAGCAATCCTGATCTCAGATCAAGTAAAAGGAAAGATAGATCTAATTAAAAGAGATAAGGAATAAAACTATATTTTACTAAAGAGTACCATAAATAATGAAGCAATATCAATACTACACATATATGCACCAAGTAGTATAGCATCCAAATTCCTAGAGGAGAAGTTGAGAGATGCAAGAAGAAATAGACACCAAAACTATACTAGTGGGGGATCTCAACCTTGCTCTCTCAGAATTAGATAAATCAAACCACAACATAAATAAGAAAGAAGTTAAGGAGGTAAACAAAAAACTAGAAAAGTTAGGTATGATAGATCTTTAGAGAAAATTGAATGGAAACAGAAAGGAGTTTACTTTTTTCTTAGCAGTTCATGGAACTTATACAAAAATTGACCATATGTTAGGGCATAAAAACCTCAAAATCAAATGCAGAAAGTCAAGAATAATAAATGCATCTCTCTCAGATCATGATGCAATAAAAATCACATGCAATATAAGGCCAGGAGAAAATAGACCAAAAGTTATGTGGAAATAAAATAATCTAATCCTAAAGAATGAATGAGTGAAAGAGCAAATCATAGACACAATCAATAATTTCATCCAGGAGAATGACAATAATGAGACAACATACCAAAATTTGTGGCATGGAGCCAAAGAGGTTATAAGGGGTAATTTTATATTTCTACATGATTACTTGCATAAAATAGAGAAAGAGAAGATCAATGAATTGGGTTTACTATTAAAAAAGATAGGAAAAGAACAAATTAAAAACCCACAATTAAATACCAAATTGGAAATTCTGAAAAAAAAAAGAGATTAATAAAATAGAAAATAAGAAAATCATTGAATTAATAAATAAAACTGAGTTGGTTTTATGAAAAAAACAATATAATAGATAAGTTATTAGTTGATTTTATTAGAAAAAGGAAAAAAGAAAATCAAATTGTTAGTCTCAAAAATGGAAAGAGAGAACTTTCCACCAATAAAGAGGAAATTAGAGCAATAATTAGGAGTTACTTTGCCCAACTTTATTCCAATATAGTTGATAATCTAAATGAAATGGAGAAACATCTAAAAAATATAGATTTCCCAGATTAACAGAAGAGGAAATAAATTGTCTAAATAGCCCGATTTTAGAAAAAGAAATGAAACAAGCCATTTATCAGCTCCTTAAGAAAAAAATCTCCAGGGCCATATGAATTTACATGTGAATTCTACCAAACATTCAAAGAACAATTAATTCCAATACTATAAAAACTATTTGAAAAAATAGGGAAAGAAAGTTTTCTATCAAATTCCTTTTATGATACATATATGGTGCTGATAGATAAACCAGGTAGGGTGAAAACAGAAAAAGAAAACTATAGACCAATTTTCCTAATAAATATTGATGCAAAAATCTTAAATAAGATATTAGCAATGATATTACAGAACGTTATCCACAGGATAATACACTATGACCAAGTAGGATTTATATGAAGAATGCAGATCTGGTTCAATATTATGAAAACTATCAGCATAATCAACTATATTAATAACAAAACTAACAAAATTTCAATAGATGCAGAAAAAGCATTTGATAAAATCCAAAACCAATTCTTATTAAAAACACTAGAGAGTATAGGAATAAATGGGCTTTTCCTTAAAATGATCAGTGACATTTTTTTTTTTGCTTTTGCTGAGGCAATTAGGGTTAAGTGACTTGCCCAGAGTCACACAGCTAGGGAATGTTAAGTGTCTGAGACCAGATTTGAACTCTGGTCCTCCTGACTTCAGGGCTGGTGCTCTATTCACTGTGCCACCTAGCTGCCCCAATCAGTGACATTTTTTAAAACCATCAGAAAGAATATGTAATAGGGACAAACTAGACCCATTCCCAGTAAGATGAGGAGTGAAGCAAGGCTGCCCACTGTCACCATTACTATTCACTATAGTATTAGAAATGTTAGCTTTGGCAGTATGAGAAGAAAAAAAAGATTAAAGGAATTAGAGTAGATAATGAGGAAACCAAATTATCATCATTTGCCAATGATATGATGTTATACTTAGAGAACTGTAGAGACCCAACTAAAAAAACTACTAAAAACATCTCCCAACTTTAGCAAACTTGCTTTTGGGATAAAAATTTAGTATTTGACAAAAACTGCTGGGAAAATTGGAAACTAGTATGGAAGAAATTAGGGCTTGACCCACACCTAACACCACATACCAAGATAAAATCTAAATGGGTTCAGGATTTAGACATAGTGATGTTATAAGCAAATTAGAGGAACATAGGATAGTTTACCTCTCAGATTTTTGGAGAAGGAAGGAATTTGTGTCCAAAGAAGAACTGGAACTCTTAATTGAACACCAGATAGATAATTTTGATTATATTAAGTAAAGATTTTGTACAAACAAAACTAATGCAGACAAGATTAGGAGGCCTCATTTCTAAAATATATAGAGTGAACTCACATTTATAAGAATTCAAGCCACTCTCCAATCGATAAATGGTCAAAGGATATGAACACACAATTTTCAGATGAAGAAATTAAAACTATTTTGAGTCATATGAAAAGGTGCTCCAATTCACTATTGATCAGAAAAATGCAAATCAAGACAACTCTGAGATACCACTACACACCTTTCAGATTGGGTAAGATAATGATGAATGTTGGAGGGGATGTGGGAAAATTGGGACACTCATACATTGTTGGTGGAACAATGAGCAATTTGGAACTATGCTAAAAAGTTGTTAAACCGTGCATACCCTTTGACTCAGCAGTGTTTCTACTGGGCTTACATTCCAAAGAAATCTTAAAGGAGGGAAAGGGGACCACATGTGCAAAAATGTTTGTGGGAGCCCTTTCTATAGTGGCTAGAAATTGGAAACTGAATGAATGGCCATCAATTGGGGAATGGCTGAAATTATGGTATATGAATGTTATGGAATATTATTGTTCTGCAAGAAACAACCAGTAGGATGATTTCAGAGAGGCCTGGAGAGATGTGCATGAACTGATGCTGAGTGAAATGAGCAGAACCAGGAGATCATTGTACACAGCAACAACAAAACTAAGATGATCATTTCTGATGGACATGGCTCTCTTTAACAATGAGATATTTCAAACCAGTTCCAATTATTCAGTGATGAAGAAAGCCATATACATCCAGGGAGAGGCCTGTGGGATCTGAGTGTGGACCACAACATAGCATTTTCATGCTCTCTGTTGATGTTTGCTTGCATTTTGTTTTCTTTGTCAAGGTTTTTTTTTTTTTTTTTGTAGACCCAATTTTTCTTGTATAGTAAGATAACTGTATAAATATGTATACATATATTTAATTTGTCATGTATTTTAATATAATTAACATGTATTAGACTACCTGCCATCTAGGGGAGGGGCTGGGGGGAAGAATAGAAAAAAATTGTATCAGAAGGCTTTGCAAGGGTCAGTGTTGAAAAATTACATATGCATATGTTTCGCAAATGAAAAGCTTTAATAAAAAAAGAGAGAATTAGTGCAGAAAAACAGAAAATCAACTATTAAAAAAATAACATCATTGTAAATGAGTGAACCATAATTCTTAAATAAGAAATTAAACTCAGTATTACATGCTCTCTCTGTTTCGAGTGGCTCATTTTCTTTCATTCACAATGCTGAATTAATCTTTCTATGAAAGAGAACAGGTGTTCCCTAAATTTTACAGACAAATTGCTACCTTTATATATGTGAAAAAGCTATTTTTTTCATGGCAAGGTACTCTGTTTTGGTCTAGACTTAACAATATCCTTATTTTCCTTCAAAATTCAGTTTAATTGCCACCTCGGAAAAGTCTTATATCATTCTACTTAGTTAAATGACCCTGAATTTCTTTATCTGTGTACATACTTTGACCTTCTCTATTTATCCCACACCAAAGTAAGTCCCTTTAGCTCTAAGACTGTATAATTTTTATGTTTCATTTTCCAGTGCTAAGTATACTTCCATGTATATTGTCAATTTGTTTAAAATGTAAATGTTCATTTGGAGCTATGCTCAAAAAGTTATCAAACTGTGCATACCCTTTGACCCAGCAGCATTTCTATTGGGCTTATATCCCAAAGAAATCATAAAGGAAGGAAAAGGCCCCACATGTGCAAGAATGTTTGTGGCAGCCCTTTTTGTAGTGGCTAGAAACTGGAAATTGAATAGATGCCCTTCAATTGGAGAATGGCTGAATAAATTATGGTATATGAATATTATGGAATATTATTGTTCTGTGAGAAATGACCAGCAAGATGATTTCAGAGAGGCTTGGAGATACTTACATGAACTCATGCTGAGTGAAATGAGCAGAACCAGGAGATCATTATACTCAGCAACAACAGTACTATATGATGATCAATTCTGATGGACATGGCTGTCTTCAACAATGAAATGTTTCAAACCACCTCCAATTGTTCACTGAAGAAAGCCATATACACCCAGAGAGAGGGATGCGAAATGTAGACCACAACATAACATTCTCATACTCCTTGATTGATGTTTGCTTACATTGTGTTTCCTTTATCTATATATCTTTTGTGTAGATAAGATTTTTCTTGTACAACAATGATAAA
>JAJPUD010026625.1:0-16313 GCA_023553655.1 Myrmecobius fasciatus
CTCTCTCTCTCTCTCTCTCTCTCTCTCTCTCTCTCTCTCTCTCTGAGTCTTTTTATCTCTCTCTTTTTCTTCTAACCTTTTTCTTATTTTTATCCCCTTAACCCTTTTGCCCTCCAGTGATCCCTTCCCAATCTATTTCCCCTCCCCCTTCCCACATACTCTCGGCAGTTTTTCTCTTCTATTTGCAGCTAACTGACTCTCTTGGGACTTATTTGAATTGTCTCTACCAGTCCCATTGCATAGCAAGAATAGGGGGCTACATAGTTCCAAACTCCACTGGTCCCCTTTTTTCCTTACTTGTCCTTCATCCTTCTTCTCTTTCTCTGACCACTAAAATCAGTCAACCAAGGTAAAAATTTTTCAAGCTTCTTTTGAGTTAAGTTGATTTCTATTACAAGATATGGGAACACCTGTATTTTTTTCTAATAACACTGTGAGAATTATGACTCTTTTTAATAGGGAAAACAACAGTATCCCATCTGACAAGAAAATAAGACATCATAGAAAAGCTGCAATTCTTATTTATTTCTTCCCAAATACATGGGAATAGTAAATTTCCCCAAATTCATGAGAATGTGGTTTTCAACATTCACCTGTGTAAAACCCCATATTCCAAAATTTTCTCCTCCTTTTCCTTTCTCCTACCAATACAAGACAACAAGCAATCCACATAGGCCAAACATTGCGCAATTCTTCTAATAATATTTCCATACTCATTGATGCACAAGAAAAATCAGATCATGAGGAAAAAGAAGAAAGAAAAAAATTCCCAAGAAAACAAAACAACAACAAAAAACAGCAACAAAAAAGTGAACATGATCTATATTCAATTTCCATAGTTCTCTCTCTGGATGTGGAGAGCAATTTCTATTGGAATGGTCTTGACTGGTCTCATTACTGAAAAGATTCAAGTCCTTCACAGCTGACAATCATATACACTTGTTACTGTTTACAATGTTCTCTTGGTACTGCTGATATCATTTAGCATCAGTTCTTATAAATCTTCCCTATTTCTTTGTTTATTTCTGAAATCAGCCAGCTCATCATTTTTATAAAACAATAATATTTCATTGTATTTGTATACTATAACTTATTCAATTATTCCACAAATAATTGGAATGCACTCAATTTTCAATTCCTTGCTGTCACAAATCTTTTTGGGATATAGACCCAGTGAAGATACTGCTGGTTTAAAGGGTATGTACAGTTCCATAGCCCTTTGGGAATATTTCCAAATTGTTCTCCAGAATGGTTGCATCATTTCACAATTCTACTGATAATGCATTAGTGTCCCAGTTTTCCTACATCCCCTCCAACATTTATCATTATCTTTTTCTGTCATCTTAACCAATCTGAGAAATGTTCTTATTGAGTGGTGAAGTGGTACTTCAGAGTCCAACTCTCTGTAGAACTTCCTAGCACTGCTACCTCAAACTCAACCTGTCTAAAAACTAACAACATACCAATAAAAAAATTCTGTTCCTCCTTGTAGATTTACTACTTCTATCCAAAACATTACTGTTCACATTTCTATGTTCATACCTTTTCGATTCTTTTTCTTCTCATATTACATAGACTATCTTGTTGCAAGATTTATTCATTCCATTTCTGTAACATTTCTTAAAAACTTCATGTCTTTTCTGTTGACATAATCATCAATTACCAACCATTTTGACTGCTGCTGTAAAGAACTAGTTCAAATAAAAAGGGGGTCACAAAACAAGCATAAGAATCTCTACAAGCCATGCATTGCCTGAGAGAAGCATAGATAAACATTATTTATATTTATGTCATTTTTATTAATTTTATCATATATTTCCCAATTACATCTTAGTCTATTTAGGAAGCAACCAGGATTACAGAGCTGAGTGTTTGACACCCTTCATTTTCTTATCTTGCTTTCTTCTGCCTCCATTCCAGACTATGCCAAAATAATCTCGCCCTCCATCTCTTCTATTGCCAACGTTCTCTCTCCTCTGTTTAAAATCTCAGCTCCTATTTCTTTTATACTCTTATTTTCATGCCTTTGCTTACCAATGCATTGTTTGATTCAGTGACTTCTTTCTTTCAAAGGGTATACCACATCCAGTGATCATTAAAGTTAGTAGATTTGGGGATATAAATAAGATATATGATACAACCCTCTGCCTTCTTCTGCTGTCTTGGTGTTGTACTTTAAGATTAGCATTGCATATCAGCAACAAAGAGTGTAAGTAGAAGCACACAATCTATCTTCACCAGAAATAATGAATAGGCTTCAAGACTTTGGGCTTCTTAGAGTCTTTCCCTTGACCTTGCTGTCTTTCCTCTTCTTGATGAACATAGTAGGAATCTTTCAGTTCCATTTTGAGTTGAAAAGGGACCTCAGTTGACTCTCTGTAGCAATTCTCTTCTCTAGTGGTTCTTCTGTTTTCCTAATGGCAGGACAAACTTTTTTTTTCTTTTTCTTCTTATCTTGCTCCTGGGAGTTATTAAGTCCATTTGGGTTTATCATCAAGGCAAACCATATTAGATCTCAGATTATTTTTAATCCATAATTTTTTTGAATTTCATGTATGATTTTGTATCTGTTACTTAGTTGAGGGCCATGAAGTCTAAGAGTGAACAATCATGTTTTTGAGAGTTCAAGCTCAGTACTATATTGAGGGAAGAGGTTTGTACCTACATATGGAAGGGTGGAGAGAGTCTAGAATGAGTGTAATACTTATACCACCCTCAACCCCACCTTGTCTTCCCATATATTAGTTATTTTTAAAAGAACTGAACAAGTAGAAGAAAATGTATCCCACTGAAAGCTGAAAGGCAAATCAACAAAAAACTAAACATGATAGGAGAAAGAGAGGGAGGGTATAGAGAAAAACACAAATTCAATAAGGACAATGATTCTCAGAGCACAGGAGAGAGCAAGGGGGCAGACAATGTACAGCAAGGTAAAGCTATGACTGACCCTTGACCTTATATGGATCCTTATGCTTGTGTCTCTTTGTCATTTTACTCTAAATTTATGTCTACTTTTAACCATGTACTTTATATATATTTGTGGCACATTGTGACTCAGGTTTTAAGGAGCATTTTATGTGCTTACTATTATATTAATAATACTCTTTTTAAAAAACCAAATTGTTTGATTGAAAATCAGTGAAGAGTGTATTGAATTGAGGCCCTTGAATAATAATAATAGAATCTTTAGCTTCTTATGGTTATAACTAGATTCTGACTGGAAAAATGACAGTGTAATTGATTGTATGAATGTTCCCATATACATACCTGTTCACAAAGCGTACCCATGTGTATATTGATATAATATACAAGTGCATGTATGTGCATGTTCGATATACATATAAGCTTGTATAATATATTCACATATGCTTATATATATATATACATATATATATATATATGCCATGCTCATGTACACACACACATACACATAAACATATTTGCTTGAATGGCTTGTTTTATATATTATTCCAGTAGATAAGAAAAATATACACACATATATAATGTTATATAAATTGATATGATATGATTTGATTAATATACTAAAATATAATGCACACAAATATATGCATACCATCTAGATATATATATATATATATATCTACATGTAATATGCAATATAAGACTGTAGCATATGCACAATTATAATATAATTGATTTATAATTGTATCTATAGGTGCATATTATGAATATATACATATACTCAATACATATATACATAAGCTTTATAAAATAAATTATGAATTTGAGGAATTCAGAGAAATATTTCAATATTGTTTGAAGTGATACAGACCTAAGAAGGCAGGACCAAGAACAAATATAATATGACTTCAATAATATAAGCAATTGTACTATAAAAAGTATTTGAAAGAAAGACACTTTCCTCTTAATGAAAAAATTGAGGATCATAATTTGGAATACAGTATACACTTTCATATGGAATAGCAGTGATAGTTCTTTAACATATGGGAAGATTACAGAGTTTGCAAAGTGGTTAAGAGGAAGTGACTATTATATCAAAGAAAAGACAACAATGAATGTTTAGATCTGAAAACAAGTAAAAATAATATTATCTTGCATTGTACATATTACTTTATAATTTCACTGAAAATTAATTATAAAATAATTTTTCATATTTATTAAATATACATATTAAAATATGTTTGTCTAAGTATTTATATTTATCTAGGCAGCCTAATATAACAAGTAAAGCATTTATTGGTCTTTCAGTGTTGGCCAAAATAGAAATAGAATGAGATTAGAATTTGTCAAATGGATTTGAATTTCTTCACTTACTGGGTAAACATGATCAGATTGGGGAAATAATCTGAGCAGAAGCTAATTTCTTTTAAGGAGTAAATCATACTATGAAATTGCTTTGATCATTAAATTTAGCAAATGAATCTAGTTGCTTACTGTCTTTCTATCCTTTTCTTCTTTCTGTGTCTAGTCATTTCTTTAAAATCTTATAGATATACCTTTGGAAACAGAATTTACTTTTAAGATATGGTTTTGTATATTATCACAATATCAATTATTTTTTTTGATGACAATGAGAATTCTTAAAATATTTTAAGATTTTTTTAATGATTTTTTTGTTCATGGTGGGAGATAGTCTTTTTTTTATTAGATTCGCAAATTGTTCTCTGAGTTCTTTTTTGTCTATTTGCTTAAGCAAAGTGAAATTAGACACAATCAAAATTTCATCAAATTCTGATCTCTATTTGAGACAGTGTATTGTATATTGCTTTCTCAGCTCATAATACTATTTTGATTTAAGAAATATGCATGGAATTTTGAATACCATATATCAAGAGAACAGGCAAGTGTCCTCATTATTCATAAGTCAGACAGCACCCCAAGTGTACCCTTTCTTAAATTGCTTTTGAACCATCTATAATCTCTAGAAATGTCTTCTTCCAAAATACATTTTGCAGGGAAACTCAATTTGAATTCTGCTTTTACTGTAGCTACACAAAAAAGTGTACAGATAGACTTGAAGGTCACTTTGACATTGTTCCCATAAGTATAACTTTGCTATATTTATAGAGCAAAAACACAGGAATGTTCTGCATGTCACAGCATAAGATTATAAGATGTCTTCTTCATAGGCTCTTTCTTAATAATAATGCAGTAAACCTTTCTCTTTAAAAATAGTAGCTTGTTCTCACTAAAACAAAACACTGGAGAGTTTTTTTTTTTTCAAATAAGCCAAACACCATGAAATGAGTCATCAGCTGTGTTCAGTTACAGTGGATTTATCTGTGCTTCTGTGTAAAAGCCACTCAAAAAGTCAGCAAAAGAACAGCCAATCTGCTCAGAGCTAATCATGCTGGGTTATTCTTGGAGGAACATGGTGCTCGTACGTAATACTGACAGTTACCAATTATTGCCACCACTTGGCAAAATGAATGGATCTGAACAGTTATCTTAAAGGTGTTCTCAGCAAAGACTATATTTAAACTGCTGACACCCATAATTGTCTAGTGCTGACCCAATCCTGGGTTACATCTTACGCATTTTGCTGTATATAGCCAGACTTCTAAACCGAAGCTTCCTTTGTCCCTAGAAGGAGTATGATTAAAAAAAAAAGTCTCTATATTAGAAATCTGACTTGCTTTTTAATCTTTCTGTTGCTCCATTGAATATTGTTATTGGTATATTTGGTCTTTCTTTTTTTTCTTGAACTGACTAAATTTAACTAAAATCCATACTAGATGATCAATTTCTTTCATGGGTTGGAATGAACAGCCTTAGAATGACTTAAAATTCTTTGTGTTTTTTTTTTTTTTAAATAGAAAGTTGTAAATGGTGAGATCTAGCTATTGGGTTTATTTGAGAATCTTAATTAGTAAAAATTTTCAATTTAACCCAAATATTTATCAAACACCTAACATGTACACTGGTTAACTATATGGTACAGTAGGTAGACGGCCAGACCTGGAATCAGAAACAGTTAAGTACAAATCCAACCTTATATACTTTGTAACTGTGTGTTTCTGAGTGAGTCATTTTATCCTCTTTGTTTCAGTTTCCTCATCTGTACAATGAGCTAGAGGAGGAAATGGAAAACCACTCCCATAACTTTGACATGAAAACTCCTAGTAGAATCACAAAAAGTAAGACATGACCAAAAAAAATGTTGGAGACAACTGAAATAACTGAACAACAAGAACAATGTATATTATGCTGTGTTAGTTTCTAGGCTAGATGCAAAATTTGATTCAATTCAATTTCATTTCTTTCTTCAAACATTAGTCAATTGTTTATTTACTATATGAAATGAACTCTACTAGATTCTGGATGTTAAAAAAACAAACAAAGAAACAAGCAAGCAAACAAAAGCAACATTAAGGAAAGAATCCCTGTCTTGGAAGAGCTTTCATTTTTCTGAGAGGTAAGATACAGATATATATGTACAAGGTGCATATAGACACAAATACAAAAATAATACAGAATAAATACACAATATGTTAAAAAGAATGAGACCACTAAAAATAAGAAGTACCAGGAAAGGCTTCATGCAAGAGGTAGAACCTAATGTGAGCCTTGCATGTAAATAAGAATTCCAAGTTGCAGAGCTTAGCAAGGAGAGTATGTTAAACAAGAAGGTCACCAATGCAAAGGTACAGAATGAGGTATCGGATGAAATTTTACAGATAGTGATGAATGAATTAAAAATTAGATCTGGAAGAGACAACAAAGCACATCTCTTCAATTACTTAATTTTACATAGAAGGAATTTGAGACACAAAGGGGGGATGAGGACCAATGGCTTGATATATACTATCATGCAGATAGTATATATCTGATTTAAGAAATCCCTTTGACTCTATGCACATATATTAGAAGGCAGAGAAAGTGAATGTCAGGGAACAATCTGAAATTAATTTGAAAAACTAAGACAGAACCAAATATAAGTCTTCACCATCTTTAGAAAACTTTCAATCTAATAAGAATATGACATATATATACATGTATGTGTATATATATATATATATATGCATGTGTACATATGTATATATGCATATATATGTGTGCACAAACACCCATAGATGCCCACATTTAAACTTCTAAAATAAAATAAAGCCCTTACACTTGTAAGAGGTTTTTTTTTTAATTGATGATATTGAAGACATTTTGAATAAATTCTGAAATACAAAGAAAAATAGAAAAATCTTACTACATTTATGAGATTTCATCTTATATGTTATTTGTGATAATTGCTAAAATTTTATTTACTCTACTTTTTTGTTGTTATTATAAGGGAATGCTTCTTTGGTAAAATAGGAAATCAAAAGCATCAATAGTAGGAAGAAAACATCAGTAAGGCTATTTTTTAATTTATAGAAGAAAACAACAAAAAGAAATAGTTGGGTCCAAAAATAGTAAATGATAAGATTTACTAGTCTTCAGAATTTATGCTTTCCATAAATTGACTACTGGTATTTATAATGAAAACTATCCCATGAAAAAGGATTTCACAATTTCTGTGTTAAACTTTTACAAATGAAAAATCACAGATAGGGTGAGATTTTTACATTGAAAACCTCTTGGTTCTGATGGTAGCTGTTTTTATTTTTGCATATTTTATCTAAAGTGACAAGAGTACAAGTCATTACCCAACTGAACAAAGAATATGGGCAATTTTCAGATGATGAAATTAAAGCCATATGTAGCCATATGGAAAAAAATGCTATAAATCAAAATTGATTAAAGAAATGAAAATTAAAACTACTCTGAGGTACTACCTCACATCTCTCAGATTGGCTAAAATGACAGGAAAAGATAATGATAAATGTTGGAAGAGGTGAGAGATAACTAGGACACTAATACATTGCTGATGAAGTGGTAAAATGATCCAATCATTCTGCAGAGCAATATGGAACTATGCCGGAAGGTCTATCAAACTGTGTGATCTTTGACCCAGCAGTGCCACAATCAGGTCTGCATTCCTAGAAAACCATATACGAGGGAAAAGGACCCAAATGTGCAAAAATATTTGCAACAGCTCTTTTTATAGTAACAAAAAAAATGGAAAATGAGTAAATGCCCATCAATTGGGAAGGCTGAATAATCTGTGGTATATGAATATTATTGTTCTCTAAAACATGCTGAACAAGCTGATTTTAAAAAGGCCTGGGGAGACTTACCTCAACTGATGCTGAGTGAAACAAGCATAAGCAGGAATACACTATTCATAATAATAGCAAGAATGTGCAATGATCAATTATGAAAGATTTGATTCTTTTCAATAGTTCAGTGATCCAAAGCAATCCCAATAGACTTTGTACAGAAAATGCCATCTGCATCCACAAAGAGAACTTAGGAAATTTATGTAAATCAATACTCGATATGTTCTCTTTTTTTTTTCCTGTTTTTATCTCTGATATGGTTTTCCCTTTTGTTCTGATTTTTCTCTCCCAATATCATTCATAAATTAATGTGTATTAAAATAAGTTAATTTATTAAAAAGAAAAATAAAGTGCCAAGAAAATTTGGCAAGAAAATGATAATTAGTTTACAAGTGATGGGCTTTTCTTTATATTAAATACATTGTATGTGTTTCTTTGCCCCTTCTTCTTTTTTAGACTGTCTTGATTCAAATTATTTGCTCATGCATGTAAAACAAAGGGGGAGTATCATGGAACTTTACCGTTATTATATGAGATAACTCCTCTTCATCTCAATGCATGTTGACTACAATTTTCTAAGCAAATGATGCTTAATTAGAAATGTTAAAGCCAACATGACCAATCTTTATTGTGTTATTAATTTAAGAAGCAGTTTTGTTTGTTTTCTAAGTGGTGCCTTGGTTACCTAAAATATGTAAGCCTTATGCTGAAATGTTCCTGCTTTTGATATTAAAATATTTCTAACAAACATTTGTACACTGGAAAAATAATTCAAGTAATAGTTACTGGTAATTGTTTTCATGGTGTCCCTACAACTTAGCGATTATATTATAGCATCTATTGAAAATGAGAATACTTTTATTCTATACTGACTTCTACAGCAGATTTCTCCAAAAAAAAAAGAACTTAAAATAACATGAACAAGTTATTGTGTATATTTTACATCTTTACATGTATCATGAAGAAGTGAACTAAATGATAAAAAAAATTTTTGAAGATCATAAAGTTTGTACAGTTATAGTCTCACAAAATCTGTTTAATGTCTTTTTTATAAAAATGAAATACAGGATTAAAAACTATATATGCTACTCTAGAGTACTGATATAAATGCTTATTTTTATGGAAAGAAGAAAGGAAACAAGGAAGGAAGGAAGGAAAAGAGAAAGAAAAAATAAAGGAAAAAAGGAAGGAAGAGAAGGAATGGAATGAGAAAGAAAATACAAATTAAGAAAAAAACAAAGAAGAAACATTCAATTCAATTTTCAGTATTGGTAATAGCCTAGGTCGTGGTTGAGGAAAAGAAGTAGGGTTTGTTTTGTTTCTTTCTCAGTGTATCATCTACCTGTTATCATTACCCTCAAGAGTATATAAATTAAGTTCCAGAAACATTGTATTTTTGTATTTGTGTCCCCAGAACTTATAACATTTCTTGGTACATAGTAGAGCTTAAAATGCATATTCATTTATTGCAAAATTGAATCTTGAAATCCACTTTCCACATATTTCTCAAATGAAGTTGAGGAAAATTAACAAGCACCATCACGTCTAAATGCAAAGATATGTTTGTTTTAATCTAAAGTTCATTATTTCCTTGAATTATAATCCTCTCTGATATTCAGTTGTATATATGTTGTATTATAAAGGAAATTATCATTTATAGTTAAATAGTTGTTTATGTTCAAAGCTAATGACTTTTATTTATATTAAATACTCTTTCTATTTCATGTCACCTTCTATCAGCTCTTTACCTCTCTGGGACTAGTTTTTTTTCATTTATTAAATCAGTAGGAATTAATTAAATGAGAATTATACCTCCTTCTAATTCTATATTTCTTAACCTCATTATCCTATTATTCAAGTTAAGTTTATAATCATAACATTTTTAGTTTTTTTTTTACAAAAATCAATATAACAGAATATAATCTATAAATCATTTTTTCTCCCCTCAAATTAGAACACTAAGGTGGTGTTGCACATTTTTTTTTAGATTTTGCTAATATCAGAAACTTTAGAATGAAAAAGCTCACCCCTGATGCTACTTGACACCTTCTTTGTAACATTAGAGAGTTATCTAGGATGCTTGGCGACTAAGTAACTTGGCCAGAGTTACATAGCCAGTATGTGTCAGAAATGGGGCTTGAATTGAAGTCTTCTTTTCTATACCAAGATGCCATTAGAAGAAGCAATTCCAACAGACTAAATCAATAAGATAAACAATCCACTTTTTCTATCTCCTCTAAAATAAAGAAAAGACATAAAAGAAAAATTCAATTGATATAATCTTTTTCTATATATCAACAACAACAAAACAACACTTCTTTCTACTTGGATTCAGTGAAAAGAAACAAGCTGACTTTTTTAATACCTTGAAGACAGAATTGATTGAAATTTTTGACATTTAAAAGTTTGGACTTAGATGAAAGCATATTCATTTTCCAGATGTAACATGTGATAGTTCAAAAGGAAGAATAAATTTTTACTGAAGTCACATCTATTCAACCAATAATGACATTCTTGGACCACTGTATTGTCTATTCCATTGTTAGAAAATCCTTGTAAACAACCAGCATTTCAGCAGGGTCTCTACATAAAGAATGACAAGTTTCAAATATTTTTATGGAAAACTCCTTTAGTTAGATATTAGTGCATATAAATATATAAATAAATAATGGGAAAGACTGAATTGGCTTTAGTACATGAAATAAGATCTCCTTATAAAAAATCCTTTATCCATATCACAGAAAATTATGATCTCAGTGGTGTGAAAATTCCTAGAACTTCATTGAAAGGCATAATGAGTAGCAAATTTTCTCTTTTTGTCAAATGATCAGAGGCAAATAGGTAGAAAATGCACTTCTGATCTCAACAGAGCTAACCCATTGATTCATGAATAGCTCAGATTTCATAGAAATACTCCATACCTTTTAATAGACTTCTAAGAAAACTGGTTTCCTAATGAATCTAGATTAACCTCATTGAATTTATTTTATATTCCCAGTTTTCTTCATAAATCTCACCTGCAGCTCCATTTTGAGCGTAAAAGCTTATTAGTAGTCTATTAAAAACAATCACTAGCTTTTCAGCAAAATGTACAGGTGTAATTATTTTTTTTACAATAGCATATACTGACACTGTGAATACTGTTCTTGAAATATCAAAGTTTAAAGTTCATTCTTTTTTTTTCCTTTGGTGTACTGCCATCTCCCTCAATTATGAACGAAATACTTGTGCATTTTAAAAGATTTTCAGCCTTTGGAAGTCTGTATACAGGTCCCAGACAATTTTTTTTCTAAATTGATGATCAATGTAGTCAAATAAGTACAGTGACTTGCTCCACTCTCCCTTTTCCACTGAATTGATTGGATGTTTTGATATAATCTTATGTTAATCAACATTGCATGAAATGCATGATCATAAAAAAAGGACCACCACTACTTTTTATTCTAGGATTCTATATTGCCACTCTCTCTTGGAAAATAAAATAAATCTTAATTATGTTTACATGTTTGAATAAAGTTAATAGAGGTAATCGCTAGATGACTAAACAATGCTAGGTTACTTCTTAAATAATATTTAAGAAACGTAGGAATATCAAGTGCCAGAAATACAAAGTTCAGCCATCAAATTTCCTTATCATTCCTGGGAAATAAGGAAGCACTGTCATATAAAATGTCATCACAATTTGAAACACAAAATGTGGATAAGTATAAAGCAGAATATAGATAGGTAGACAGATAGATAGACAGACAGACAGATAGATAGATAGATAGATAGATAGATAGATAGATAGGAAAGAGAGAAGGGGGAAGTATATGCAACACGTGCACTTATTATATGTCAGTTTGCTAAAAGATACCAATATTAGTAATCAAAACATTATAGTCTAATGAAGAAGATAAAATAAAACAAACAAAAAAAAAACAAATGAGCTGGGGGTGAAATTTAGGAATATGATGATGAGGCTTCAGAAGAAATTGTATGAAAGTGTGAGTCTTGAGAAGAGGGACAATTCCCTAAAATCTGAAATTCTAGTAAAAGGAAAAGAAAATCAGGATAATGAAAAGAGAACAAATGGAGTAATAAAAAAGAAATTTTTAAAGTGCAGGGAAAGACAAGAGTCCATTTTTAATAGTGTTTAAAAAAAACTTCTGAGAAGTATTCAACTTTAAGAACATTTCATTAGATTTATTCATTTATCTGTCTATTTATTTATTTTAAATTTTATGATGGCCATGAAGGGAATAAGGAAAATAAGAATTGGATTGCATCAATATGGGGAAATAGATTGTGAATTGTTGGTAGCCCACTGGCCTTGTCCTAGAGATCAAGGAATACCAGTTTCATTTAATTCTGGGGGTGTGGATGCCCTGGGCTTGCTGCTTAACTTTATCATTTCATTTTATTGCCAGTCATTCATTTAAAGTCTTTACAATTTTTTTTCATCCTTGAAAATAAAATACTTATGGGCATTTATCTTTAACCATAAGTGACCACCTGAACTTAATCGTTCTTGTAAGTTAAAGTGATTTTTGTTACAATATTTAATGTATAACATTAATGATAAAGGAAACAGAAAAATCTCATATTTTGATGTCTTATATTCAGTAATCTTTGTCATAATTTATTCTTTGGAAAACAGAGAGATAATATAATTGTGATTCTTCCCTATAAAAGTTAGAGGATGTAGAATTTTTTTTATCCTCATGGTAGATATTTGATCTTCGAAGTATTGATTTTAAAAAGTGGTACTGAATCTGTTTCCCACAAAGTGACATAAATGAAACCTAATAGTTGAGATAAATATTTCATAATGCACTTCAATTATTTTTAGCTAAATAGACATAGCTCTGTGGCTGTCAAGAAAAATTAAGAGTCTCTGTTAAATATATTGCTTTGGGAAGCTTCATTGAATTTCTGGATTTCATTTTGGGAATGCATTGATTTCATTTACATATTGGGTGGCAAAAATATATACTGATTTGAAGACTTTGCAAAGCTAAATTGATTTCTATATATATACACATATATATAAATCACATGTTTTAATTTTAAGTTGACTGAAAAGGCAGAAAAAGGTTAGTGTTAACATAATTATTTCAGTGTGAATCAGAACTATTGATATAAAAAGGTCTTAAAATCTTTGCATCTTTCATTTATTATGTTGTTTTACACATGAAGGAAAATATTTGGCTGTGAGTAGAGCTGAGATTAAATTTGAATAAAGACTTGAAAGCAGTGTGG
The DNA here is from genome assembly GCA_023553655.1 of Myrmecobius fasciatus. Classification (NCBI taxonomy): domain Eukaryota; kingdom Metazoa; phylum Chordata; class Mammalia; order Dasyuromorphia; family Myrmecobiidae; genus Myrmecobius; species Myrmecobius fasciatus. The sequence goes on from JAJPUD010026625.1 coordinate 13,377, forward strand.
AATTGTCACAGAGAAATTCTATTTAGAAATATATTTTTTTCAGCATTATCTTTTTTTTGTTTGTGTATTTATTTTCCTCTTAGTTTATTGTTTTGAAATTTGAATTAAAATAGCTATTTGTTTCATAGTTCATCTGCTCCTGCTGAAGACTTACTCTTATGATTATGATATCCCTATTGGTTTCTGTAGGAATTATAATGATATGAGAAACAGATTATGGCTTCACAATGAGGGCAAGTAGCAAGACTCATTCTTAAGGAATGAAAAGAGCTTGCTTTCATAAAAAGTTTTAGTATCATTAAAGAACAAAGGAATGGAAAAACAAGGAAAAGAGACTTTACAAATAAAATTAGTGGGCAATTATAATGTCTACCAAAAATCCCCTTACACTCCAATCAGACCCTTATTTCTGCTTTCTATTCTAAATAATTGTATATATTGATGGCAATCTTTCCATCTGATTAAATAGAATTGATATGTTCTAACTCATTTGTGACTACATTTGTTATTAATAAAACATTTTATTTTATCATTCTTTTCTATTCTTATGATGTGTGTAATAATTTCTAGAAGATAGATATAACTATATGTATAAAATTGAAGAGCTGATCATCTAATTTGAATCTACTGGTATACACATAAGGCAATTAAGGCAAAAAGAGCTTATGTCATTCTCCAAATGTTATACAATGCCACTGATTTCTTTAGTTTGAATCCCCAAAGAGTATTATCCTGATAGATCATATGATCTGTATAAGATTTGGTCCAGAATTTGATTATTCCTTTTTTAAAAAAATGTTTTTATTTTCAAAACATGTAATAGTTTTCAACTTTTGCCCTTGCAAAACTTTGTGTTCCAATTTTTTTCTTCCTTCCTTACCCCAATTCCTCCCCTAGACAGCAAATAAATGGTTATATGCTAAATATGATCAATTCTTCTAAACAGATTACCACAATTATCATACTGCACAAGAAAAATCAGATCAAAAAGAAAAAAAAATAGAAAGAAAACCAAAAGCAACCTAACAACAACAAAATATGAACATTCTATATTGTGATCTACTCTCAGTCTCCACAATCCTCTCCCTGGATGCAGATGACTCTTTCTCTAACAACAACACTGGGACTGGCCTGAATCACCTTAGTGTTGAAAAGAGCCACTTACAATCAGAATTGATCATCATATAATCTTACTGTTTCTGTGTTCTCTTTGTTATACTTATTTCACTTAGCATGAATTCATGTAAGTTTCTCCAGGCCTTTTTAAATTCATTCTGCTAATGATTTCCCGTGGTAAAATAATATTTTATAATATTCATATACCATCACTTATTCATCCATTCTCCAGCTTATGGGCATCTACTCAGTTTTTAGTTCCTTGCCACTACAAAAAGGGCTGCTGCAAACATTTGCACATGTGTGTCTTTTTCTTTTTTTTAGATCTCTTTGGGATACAGGCCCAGGGGAAACACTGCTGGATCAAAGAGTATGCAGAGTTTGATAACTCTTTGGAAATAGACCCATATTGCTCTGGTGAGTGGTTTGTTCAGTTCACAACTACTTTATCCTGAACTAATGAAGGCATATTGTCTAGAACTAGAAAGATGATGGTCTCTCTGTACTCTGTAATGCCATGCCATGTTGGGAATAACCTTTTTGCTTCTGGGAATAATATTTTAGTAAGAACACTGGCACACTGAAAAGAAGTCAGAAGTGGATAACAAGGGTAGAATAATATTAGAAATATGAAGGTGTATTTTTCTAACATGGCATATTAGAACAAATTATTTTGAGTGAGACCAAATACCAATTACATTTCTAAAAAAATATTAATTGCTCAAAGGTAGGAGATGTTTTTTATTCTTGCTTTTGCACTGCAAGTATCAGAATCATTTCGTGAACAAACCTAATGATCAACACAATGACTTTTGCAAAGAAGAGAACAAGAAGAAACTCACAATCTGGGGGAAGGTATCTTCTATTATGATCACATTTTAATTACCACTTGCTGGGTCCAATGATATTAAAAATCGCGTAATTTTTAAAATTAAATGGTTCCTGTGGTTAGTTATAGGAAGAAATCTTGCATAATATTATTAATACACATTACTGATATTATATTTCAGGTCAATCTTAAAGTCTTCATTTTATTCTCCCAAATCTCTTTTTAAATCAATTAATAAATATTTATAAAGTGCTTACTCTGTATGGACTCCATATAGATTCAAATTGTGCAATTAACATGTACTTCTTATGTAACCTCTCCATTCACAGTTCCACCAACAACATGTCAGTCCCAGTTTTCCCATATCCGCCCCAACATTTATCATTATCTTTTCCTGTCATTTTAGCCAATCTGACAGGTGTATAGTGGTATCTCAGAGTTGTCTTAATTTGCATTTCTCTGATCAATAGTGATTTGGAGCATCTTTTCATATGACTAGAAATAGTTTTAATTTCTTCATCTGAAAATTGCCTGTTCATATCCTTTAAGCATTTATTGATTGGAGAGTGGCTTGAAATCTCAAAATTTTGAGTCAATTCTCTATATATTTTAGAAATGAGGCCTTTATCAGAACTTTTAAATGTAAAGATGATTTCCCAATTTATTGCTTCCCTCCTAATTGTGTCTACATTAGTTTTGTTTGTAGAAAATCCTTTTAACTTAATATAATCAAAATTTTCTATCTGGTGTTCAATTAAGAGTTCCAGTTATTCTTTGGACACAAATTCCTTTCTTCTCTACAAAACTGAGAGGTAAACCATCCTATGTTCCTCTAATTTGTTTATAATATCACTCTTTATGTCTAAATCATTAATTCATTTAAATTTTATCTTGGTATGTGGTGTCACATACCAAGTCAAGTGGTGTCAAGCCCTAATTTCTTCTGTACTAATTCCCAATTTTCCCAGCAGTTTTTGTCAAATACTTAGTTC
>JAJPUD010026626.1:0-16313 GCA_023553655.1 Myrmecobius fasciatus
TCCCCCTGCCAAGAGAAACACAAGCAAGCCCGGCGGGCAGGGGGAGCGGGCGGCCGTCCCTGGCTAACGGGGACGCGGCTCTCCATTGTTCCGGCTCTGGGTGGCGGCTGTTTTTTCCCTGGGATGGCGACTCCCTGGCACCTCTGGCATGCAAGAAGTGGGGAGCCCCCTTGCTCACCCCCACAATCATCACAAGAGTCCCCATAAGTAACAATTTGATTTCAAATGAGCCTTTCGGAGAGGAGCCTGGTAAACAGCGTCTGTTTGCCCACGGAAAGCCTCCTAGCAATCAGGCGGGCTGGCGCGGCCCGCGCTAATGAAGCCGCTCCATAATGTGCTTTCTCCAGTTAAATTGATTCATGAATTTTGAAGAGAACATTATCTAATGAATTTTCTTTGAATAGAAAGCAATTAAAAGGACAAATCAGTCTGATTAACCCCCCAGTCACCCTCCTGCCACAAATGGTGTACAGTTTGAAATTATATCATAAAAACGAGAGCGCGCTTCCTATCTGCTGCCCTCTCCTAATCCATGTAAATGGATGAACAACAAAGTTAATTTCTTTGATGACCCCGTTCTCATATCACCTGGATTATGCTGATGTTTAATTTGCTTAATGTTATAATAAAGACTAAACAGATTTTTTTCCAGGCAAGTGATTAGCTTCTCTCCAGTTAAGAAGTGATTTTTATTATTTAACGCCCATCCAGGGAGGGCCTTCCCTTTTGGAACGCGGCCCTCGGCCTCGGGAGCCCGGTACCAAGCGGGGCGGCCGTGGCACTGGGACCGCTGCCCAGGAAGCCACGAACGCGGCCACCCTCCCAGACGCCTCGTCTCCCTCGGAAAGCCCGGGTCCCCGAGCTCAGGGCAAAGCGGCCGGCGTCCTGGCCGGGGGTCTCGGGCGCCCGCTGAGGGGAGCTTCAAAACCTTGTGCTGGGGGAGGGCACGGAGCCCCTGCTCCCGCCAGATGAAGAGCCAGTGCGGTGTGTGTGGTGACTCAGTGAAAATGGGAATCAAGTTCCTTTATTTTGGCCCGGCCTGTTTGTTAAAGATGCCCGTAGCCAAGGGGGCATCTCCTCTGTCCCGCGGCCGCCAGCCCTTCTCTGAACTTGGAGCCAGTGACTCGCGAGGCTCAGGAGTAGGTGCGGGAAGCCGGCTCCTCCTCTGCCAGCTCATCACACTTTGCCCTAATTTGTGCCAGCCCCTTAATGGGGAAGCCCCCATGGAGCAGATGGGAGCGGGCAAGAGGGAGAGGGAAAAGAAGCCTGGTGGCCATGGCCGCGGCTGCCAGCCTGTGGTGGGGCTGGGCGCGTCCGGCCTGCGGTGGCAGGGCGGAGCTGGGCACCGTCCGGGCACAGCGGGCTCATTCTGCGCCTTTCTCTTTCAGACTCCTTCAGAAGGCAGGTGCTGTGGAAGCTGATGACGGCCGTGAAGTTTGGGGACACCATTTCTTACCAGCAGCTCGCCACCCTGGTGGGGAAGAGCGGAGCTGCCAGAGCCGTGGGGGCAGCCATGAGGGACAACCCGGTAAGGAGGTGACGCTGGCAGCTGCGGGGGGTCAGTTGTGGGGGGGTTAGCTGTGTGGAATCAGCATGGGAAGTCAGCCAGGGGGAGTCAGCTTCAGGAAGTCACCCACGGGAAGTAAGCCATGGGGGGTCAGCCGGGGCTTCCTCCTCTGCAGTCATCCCTGGAGCGCTTTCCTGTCCTGGGGGGTCATTCAGAAGCCTGGGTGTCTGCCCACCTCTGGGCATCCTCCTGCCGGGAGCTGGAGGGGGGCTGTCTCTTATCCCTTCCACTAATCAAGCGACCCGTGTGTCTTTAGTAGGCGCCGGCTGCGTGCCCGGTGCCAGGGATACAAGGACGAAGAAGAGTCACTGGTTCCATTTCTGCCACACTCTCCTCGTCCCAGCCCCGGGAGGCAGCGCTCCAGCCCCATGTGATAGAGGAGGAGCCTGAGCCACTTAGGTGGCTTGTCTGAGGCAGGACTGGAACTCAGGGCTTCCTGATGCCGGGCCGGGGCTCTCCCCGCAGCCCTTTGGCACAGAGCACGCATTTTCGTGGGGGCATCAGCAGGAACTTGTAAGCATCAAGTCAGTGCCTGGCAGGTGCACGTGCCCCCCACCACTGGGCCCGGGTCGCTGGTTTGACCTCAGATGGGCCCACGTCTCCGCCTCTGGGTGCGCCTGTGAATGCTGGGGGGATGGGCACGGGGGGCTGGGGTCCTCGACAGGTCCTGTACTAGGGGGCAGCAAACAGTGCAAACCACGGGCCAGTCCGAGAGTCTGGGGCCAGAAGGAGGCGGGGGGCCCGGCCCGGGCACCGTGCCCGCAGCGAGTGCGTCTCCCCACGGGCAAAGCTGGGGTAGGGGCCTCCCTGCCATAATTCATGCAGTGACCTTCAAGATGATGAGAAGGGGGAGGAGGTGCCGGCGACCGGTGAGACGCCACCGAGGAGCCGGGGCCGACTCCCCTTTGGCCAGTGGCTTGCTGCGGGGGAGATGGGCCGGGAGCCTGTGGGCCTCTGCGAGATCCATGAAGTCCAATTAAAAACCCTAGGGGGGGAGGGGCAGGAGCCCCGTGGCCCCCTCGGGCCCGGCTCAAGGATGAGGTCGTCGCCCCTTCCGGCGGGCACGGCGCGGGCACTCTGTCCCTCCAGCCTGCCTCTCCCTGGCACCCCCAGTGCAGCCGCTGCCCGCCCGAGGCCGAGGGCCATTCAGCCAGAACACTGCCGAGGAGGCCCCCATCGGGCCCCTGGGGTCCGGCCTCTCCGCCGCTGCCCTTCTGTGGCGTGGCTTTCCGTCCCTCCCGGGTCGGTTCTGGTGAAAGGGATTTGGGCCAGGCGGGCGTTTTTATTATTCCTTTCTGCACGCGCTCTTTGTGCCATTTCCCTTCTGGCCTCGGTGGGCTGTTTCTGGCAGGTTGGTGGCCGGCCCCGCCCTCGGGTCTCGCCCTTGGCCAGAACTTGCGCGGCGATCACCGGCCTCCTCTGCGCCGCTTCCCCAGCGCCTCCTCCAGGAGTGAGTGGGACACGGCTCTCCGTGAGCGCCGGTGACCGGGCGGGCTCGTCTTGCCGGGCTCCCGGGCGGCCGCCGCCGCGGCTGATAAAGATTTAGCGCCGCGTTCTGGGTGTCAGGGCTGTCAGTTGTGCTGAGCCGTCTGACCAGAGGAAAAACGCCCAGGGAGGTATTGATCACAGCTCTCAGTGTCACTTGTTCACCGGGATTTAGGTATTGATGAGGCTGCGAGGGGAAACAAGCTCCGGCCCTTGTGGGGAAGGGAGCGAAGAAGGGAGGCGGCAAAGGGGGGGCACTCAGCCGGCCCCAGAGTCCCAGGACTCCTGATCGGAAGGCCCCTCCCTGGGGTGGGGAAGCTCGACGGCCTCTGAGCACGGGCAGGCCACGGCAGGGGCAGGGGCACGGGCGCGGGCGCTTAGATTTCCCCGCGCCCCTGAGAGAACCACGCAGCGATGCAGGAAGGCTGGCAGGGCCCTTGGTCGGGTCCTCGGGGCCCCTCGGTCCCAGATGTGGGCACGGAGGGAGCCAGAAGCAAGGGGGGCGGCCCCCGTGCCCAGAGCTCTCTGCATCCTGCTCTACTGTGACAGAGGCAGCCCCAGAGCACTTGGCAGGGCAGCTGGCATGCAGGGGCACCTTTTCTGGAGCGCTCGGGCTTTCCGTGGGCTAACTTGTTGGACCCTCCCAGTGATCCTGGGGTGCTGATGTTGTCAGTCCCCCCATTTTACAGGTAAGGCACCTGAGGCTTGCCCAGGACCAAGCAGGAGTCCGATACAGGACTTTCTGTGCCACGATACTTGGGCACCATCGAGCCTTAATCATGGCATTTTCATTCATTCATTCACTCATTCATTCACTCACAGCATTCAGGCCAGGCCGGGGCACTGGGCCAGCAGGTGTTTGGTTGGCAGGAGATGAGAAGGAGGCTGTAGGGAGAGGAAGCAGGCCCCTTAGGAAGGAGAGGTAGGGCCACGAGCAGGCTCAGAGCCCTCGGTCCGTGGCAGAGTTTGCGCACTCAGCCCATGCCCGGCCACAGCTGTAGAAATGGCGGCCGCGGTTGGCCCCTCTTTGGTCCATCGCCAAGGGGGGCCTGTGCCAGGGCGGCCTGCGCTGATCCCTTCCGTTTTGCCTTTGCTTGTTTCCGCCCTGGCTGGTGGAGAGCTTGGCTGTGACAAAGCTGGTGAGGGGCGAGGTTCCTGCCGGCTTCAAACGGTCGGACAGCTCTGGGCACTCTGAGCCGACGCCGACCGCCATCTTGTGCCGTGTTTGAGCGAGGCTCGGGGGCGCCCTCCGCGAGTGTTCCGTGGCTCTCCACTCTCGGGGGTCAGGTGCCCGGTGCTCCTCCGGGCCTCTCCTTGCTGGCGGCGGCAGCAGAGACCCTCTGAGGGCAGAGCTTTGGAACTGGAAGGGAGAGCGTTGGGCAGAACACGAGGAAGCAGAGTCCCGGGCTGTGGCGGCCCCAGAATGCACCTGTGCCCGGGCTGCCTCCTTGCCCTCAGGGACACAGCGGCCAGAAAGCTTAGACTGTGGAACACAGACCCGGGCAAGGCCCTGTGCCAGCCCTGAGGCCTGGGCGAGCCCACATGGCCCCAGCTCCTGCAGAGCCTGGCCTCCTCCCCGGGAATGAGGGAAGGCCCAGATTCTAGGGCCGGCCCTTTGCCCGGGACATAGGGGCGGACATGGGGGTGGGCATGGGGGCAGGGGCGGGTCTTGATTAATGCCCGCCTGACAACGCCAGAGCCCGCTGCCATGTCTCCTTAGAACATGTGTGCCCGGGGCCTCCGACGTGCTCAGAAATGGGTCTATAGAAATGAATATTCTAAAAATTCTAGAACCCTCGTTACCCAAATCCTTACCCAGCCTCCAATTACCCAGGAGGTGGCACAGCCCCGAGTTAAGTCTGCGACCCTGGGTGTGGGTGGGCTCCCTGGCAGCCGGCCACTGCTCTCGCCCACCAGGGGGGCCCCCCATCCCATGGAGCCCCTTCCTGGGAAGCTGACCTGAGGTCTCTGGCTCGCCGTCCGCCCAGATTGTCCAGCAGCCCCGGGCCTGGGAGGGCAGCAGGGGTGGGGTCGTGGGCCTCCCTGTGTCTCCAGCCTGAGCTCATGCCAGCTTCCCACAGACTCAGGCTGGGCAGGCGGTGCCAGTGCCCGCGGCCTGCAGAAACATGGGCGTGCTGGGGCCGCCCGTCCCCCGGGGCAGGGACAAGCATCCCCTCAAAGCCCACCCTCGCCCTCTGACCCCCGTCTCTCTGCCAGGTCCCAATCATCATCCCGTGCCACCGAGTGATCCTCAGCAGCGGAAAGCTGGGCAACTACACGGGAGGAGTGGCCGTGAAGGAGTGGCTGCTGGCCCACGAGAAGCGCCTGAAAGGGAGATGGGGCAACTGAGGCGTCCGTGGCTCCTCCTGGGCAGCGGGCCCGCCTGGGGAGGCAGCCCTGGGCTGAGTGAGACTGGCACCCCCAGCCCTGTTTGTGTTCTGTTTAAATGTCCATTAAAGAACACACAAGGGAGTGGGAAGGTGCCCCTGACCCTTGCAGGAAGCGCCCAGCTTGCCAAGGGAGCAGCGGGCATTGAAGCTGCCCCCTGGGTTTGTGCCACTGGGTAGCCTTCCCTCTGCCAAAATCACGCCCAAGATCCCCCCCCTTTCTTTGACATGGAGCTGTGGAAATGGTGTTCTCCATCAGCAGTTCTCCGGACCCCCCTTCCTCCTCCACAACGAAGCCCCCCAGGAGTTGCCCCTTCCCAGGGTCAAGGCTCCCACTCTTGGAGATGCTTAACAGTGGCCTTCGAGGGGTTTGCTCATCCCCAAATCACCGAAATCTCCCTAAAACCTTGGAGGGGTGGGCCGGGGAAGGGGCTTCTGCCACGTCCAGGGGACAGTTTTGGGAGAAATAAAGCTTTCTGGAAGGATTGGCGGCCATGCCCGTGTTTGGTTTTTCCTCCGCCTCCCTTGGGCGGCCGACAGGGGGACGAGAGCCACTTTCTGGTTCTCGGCCCCCCCAGACCCCTGGACACTGACCTCCCCATTCTGGGACTGGGGGCAGCAAGGCTCACAGGCTTCCCCACAGGCGAGACGTCCCCACCTTTGCTGCCAGCCAGTGCCCCCAGAACAGGGCAGAGGAAGGGGTCTGTGGGCAGCATGGAAATAAAGTCGCCATGGCGCTGGGCAAGCTTTCTGGTAAAGCCTGGAGAAGGCAGCCTTCCAAGAGGGCAAGTCCAGACGGGTTCACTGGTGCCCGAGAGGGACACCCAGCTGAGGAGGGGGCACTGCCCCCACTGTCCCCACAGTCCAACTGTGGCTGTACGTTCCCTGATGCCCTCCCTGAACAAAGCCAGAGCCTTCTCGCACTCCCTTCTTGCCCTTGGCAGCTCCCCAGACCAGCTCCCTGGAAGAGCCCAGGCCGCACAGCCAGCTTGCTGGGCCCATCGTGCCCCTGAGAGGCCAGAAAGCGCAAGCAGTGGGCAGCCCCTGCGGGCAGCAGGGAGGGAAGTGGGAGGAGAGGGCCGAGCCGTGCCCTGGATGGTGCCATCCCCCGGGTCTGACCAGGAAATGCACGGGCACAGAGAAGGGAGGCGGAGGCTGCCAGACACTCCAGGGCGGGGGCCTCGAGCAGGGGCCATGGGGGCTTCCGAGCCCAGTCCGTCCGTCAGCTTCGGGCCCAGCTGTCTCCTCTCCGGCCGCGAGCTTTCCAACAGAGGGCACTGTCGCTAAGAACAATCCCGTGGATGGCTCCACAGAGTGGAGGAGACCCTCCCTCGCCATTCCCCTCCTCCTCTGTAACAAGGACTCTGAAAAGCAGCCACGTGGTCAGAAATCTCCCCACTGCCTCCAGACGGGCAGCCCCAGGGAGCGGGGGGAGGAGCAGTGTGGGCAGAGCTTGGGGTCCTACTGTCGGGCACAAGACGAGCCCCATAGCCCCAGCCTGATGAGGGGCTTCACGGGGCATGGCCCATGATGGCAGGCTCAGGGCCCCTGGGGACAGGCCTGATCTGCAGGTGGGGCCCTCTCCTTACACACAGGGCACCAGGAGGAGGGCACTGGATGGGCAGGGAGGGAGCCAAGGTGCTCAGCCTCTCAGATGGGGTCCAGTCACCTGCAGCATGATCCAGGTAAATGCTGAACAAACGAGCCAATGGCACAGGCTCCTTAAGGGACCTTGGAGACCCTCGAAGCCCCCCCTCATTTTATGTTCCAAACCCCAAGACCACAAGGGCAGAGTCCTCCGGCTCCATCTCACGCTCCTTCCAATGGGCCCTCGCCATCTCCTCTCTCGCTGTCCCAGTCCCTGCACCGGACTCGGACTGGGCCAAACCTCCCAGTCGGACCCTCGGGAAGGGAGAGCTGAGCGGCAAGCGCCGGGTCATGGGGCCAGAGGGATCCGGCCCCGAACCTGGGCCCTGTCGGGCACCCCAGACCCAGTTTTCTGAGGGCTTGCCCATCTGAGAGACCTGGGGGGGTCTTCTGGCCAGGGGTCCTCGCTTAGTGGGTGGGCGAGAGCGTCCAGAAGCACAGCAGGTCCAGTGCAGGGGAGAGGCAGAGGCGCCAGAGCCGGGTTCCACTGACAGGGCAGGTTTCCTGGAGTTCTGTGACAGAGACGCCGGGCAGGCATCGGGTACCAGCACGTGCCATGCTTGCCGCTGCCCGAGACACCCCGGCGGGCTCAGAAGTGGGCTCGGCTTCGGCAGCCCCACCCTGCTGATGGGCGCCTCGGGCCGAGGAGGAGGCGGGGGGCCCTTATCTCGCCCCATGGGAGCAAGAGCTCCCCAAGAAAATCCCTACAATCAGCCTAAAGGGAGCTGAGGGTCCCAGAGGGGCAGGAGCGCGCCGACCCGGCATGAGGGGGCCATCGGGGGCCGTCCCCTGGGGCAGCAGTGAGCATCCTGAGCAGAGAAGGGCCAGGAACCCCCCTGTGGGGATGAGGGGGCAAGGGTGGGGGCCCTCGGGGGACAGCCTGTGCTTCCTGCCCCCATCTGGGGGGGTCCTGGGCCCTGCTGGCGGGATGCAGGAGATGAGGGCCGGCATCCCCCTCACTTCTGAGCTTTGTTAGGCTTTGAGGAAGCACAGAGTGGGGCGGACGGGGGGAGACCCAGATGCAAATCTCGCCCCAAACGCTGGGCCACAACGCTCCGAGGCAGAGGGCGGTAAGGGCTTGACTCAGTTTCCCCACCTGTAAATGGGAACACCCTCACCACGCCCTTGCTCATCGGAGGCTCAGAAGAGACCATTGTGTCACGTGCCTCCCTTGGGGAGTCCTGGAGATTTTGTCACGAGCGCCACGCCAGGGAGCGACTGCCGGTTCTCATCGGGAAGTGGAACCGCGCGCCTTGTCCAGAACCCCCCGTCCTTCCCCACCTGTCAACCAGCACAGACTCTGGCCCCTCAAAACGCGGCACGAGAACCCAGAGCTAGTGCAAGCGGCCCCTGAGAGCCCAGATCCAACGCAGGCTTCCCGACGCCTTCAGGAGCCGCTGGGCACAGGTAAAGCTCCCCCAAGAATTGCGCTCCCGCATTTCCTTGTGATCCCGGCCGAAGCCTGGAACCAGGACAGCGCTGTCCAGGATGCTGGCCGGGAGCCGGCGCCAGCCCCTCACCCACACACTCTCCCTCATCGTCCCCGTGGCCTCCGCAATGGTGGCCTGGACAGCAAGGGGTGGCGTTCCTGTGGCTGACCTCCGCCATGTTACACTGCAGGTGTTCCAGCTATTGGTGAGCCGGCCAGTGCCGGAGCTGGTCAGGGAGCTCGGGGCCCTTGGTCTTCACTTGCAGTTGTCTCTACTCGAGTGCCCTGATCTAGGTCCGGAGCCACACAGAAGGATGCACGTGTGCCGGAGTCAAATGGCAGGAGTACAGAAACAAACAAGCAAACGAATGAATGAATGGATAGATAAATGAGTAGATGGAGGGATGAATGGCCAGACAGATAAATAGATGGATGAATGGATAGATGGAGGAATGGGTGGATGAATAACTTGATAGATTAATAAATGGATGGATGAATAAATAATGGGCAAATGAATGAATGGATATCTAGAGTAAGGCTTGGGTGAATGGATGAAGGACAATAAATAGATGAATGAATAAATGGGGAACTAGATAAATAAACAAATATACAGATAAGTAAATGAATGAATGAATAAATGAATGAATGAATGAATGAATAGAAAGATAGAAACCCTGGCTGGTTAGAGATGAGTCTGGGAGAGATGGAGCCAGGGAATTTGTGAAGGTCAGTCCCCCTAGAACCTTCTCTCGGGGCAGTAAAACAGTAAGTGTAGCACATGGTCTCCATCCACATTTACCCGCTTCTGGGAGGAAGGATCAGGAAGAAATCACTTATCCTCCCAGCCTAAGCAAGAGTCTCATTGAGTTTGTGGCAGCCCTTTTTGTAGTGGCTAGAAACTGGAAACTGAATGGATGCCCATCAGTTGGAGAGTGGCTGAATAAATTATGGTATATGAATATTATGGAATATTATTGCTCTGTAAGAAACGACCAGCAGGACGATTTCAGAGAGGCCTGGAGAGACTTGCATGAACTGATGCTGAGTGAAACGAGCAGAACCAGGAGATCATCATACACAGCAACAACAATACTGTATGAGGATCAATTCTTTTTTTTTTTTTTATTTTAAATTTTTATTTTATTTGCATAACATATGTGTGGGTAATTCTTCAACAATAACCCTTACATAGCTTTCCGTTACAAATTTTTCCCCCCAACTCCCCACCCCTCCCCTAGATGGCAGGATATCCACTACATGTTAATTATGTTAAAATATTGGCAAATCGAATATATGTATACATATTTCCAAACTTATCATTGGTGTGCAAGAAAAATCTTATCTACACAAACGATATATCAGATAAAGGAAACACAATGTAAGCAAACATCAATCAAGGAGTATGAGAATGTTATGTTGTGGTCCACATTTCGCATCCCTCTCTCTGGGTGTATATGGCTTTCTTCAGTGAACAATTGGAGGTGGTTTGAAACATTTCATTGTTGAAGAGAGCCATGTCCATCAGAATTGATCGTCATATAGTACTGTTGTTGCCGTGTATAATGATCTCCTGGTTCTGCTCATTTCACTCAGCATCAGTTCATGTAAGTCTCTCCAGGCCTCTATGAGGATCAATTCTGATGGACATGGCTCTCTTCAACAATGATGTGATTCAAGCCAATTCCAATTGTTCAGTGATGAAGAAAGTCATCTACACCCAGGGCGAGGCCTGTGGGATCTGAGTGTGGACCTTCCAGGTCCAGGACTCTGTCCACTACACCACCTGGGGACCCCCATAATTTTACCCTTTGGACCAAAATATGAATTATGGGGCTGTCCATTCCAGTGGCAGTCATCCATTTCTCCAAGTCACACCCCACGATCTGCAACCTGGCCGCCATCATCTCCATGCCCTGCATTTGGGGTCCCCAGTAGGGATTCTTTATTCTTCAATTTTGTTGTTGATGGTGTTGTCTAACCCCAAACATGAATGTAGTTCTTGGGAACTACAGTAGTTAAGTTCCTAAAAAGCTTGGGGATCCTTCTGGATGAAAGACCTTATATAAGTATGAGATACTATTAGGGAGCAAAAATCCTCTTAATCCCACATATGGGAGGCACTTCCTCCTTGCTCCCTTGGCTGTGGGCCCAGCCAGGCTGTACCCACTTTCTTGATTCCCAAGAAAGGAGGATTAAAAATACCCCATGGCTCCCCCAGAGGCTGTCTAAGTGCTGTGGGAGCCTGAACGCAGTCTGGCCCCTTTTGGGCAGACCCAGCAGTCAGGGGCCCTCGTGGGAGCCAGAGGCGTCTGCCCCCCTCTATGTAAAGTTTGGCTCCAATGCCCAAGGGCACGCCCACAGTCACCACATCCTCCGTGAGTTGTCATGGGGCAGACAGGAAGCTGATCCCTACTCCAGCCATGTCAAAGAGTGATGTGTGATGAATCTGTGTATATGTGTGTGCAAGTCTGTACGTGTGTGTGCAGGTATGTACATGTGTATAGGTGTGTACATAAAATGTGTTACAAGATACACTAAAGCAGGCACGTCCACGTGGGGAAAGGTGGTGGAGCCCCTGCCCACCCTCCTCTTCACCCCCAGAGGGGTCCAAGGTGCACCCCCAGTCAGTGTCAGAAAGGGGGTTCAGAAAAACAGCTTCTTGCACGTTAGAAATGTTTTCTTGAGATATCGGAGGACGTTGAGAGTGATTCCTTTCCCTCTCTTGTCTGGTAGCTCTGGTGATCCACTTTTTAATGAAAGACCCATTTGGGATCACAGAGGTTTCGCCCTATTAACACTCAGGCCAGTCACACAGCACAGTGATATCAACAAGCTCCTATGAACAAGAGCCACACTAAGCTTGGCAAAGCCCTTTACCCAGGACCACCATCAGTTGTTTCCCACTGCACGTGTGTCTCCGTCCCGGGAATACAAAGAGCATCAGGAATGGTCCTTGCTCTTCAAGAACTAGGAGAAGGCATTGAGGGCAGGACAGCATGCCGGGGACTCCCAAACAAGATGAGTACAGGTCATAGGCAGAAGGCTCCAGGATGAAGGGGGGATTGGGAAGGACCGCTCAAAGAAGATTTAAATTATCACTCTTTGCAGATAACATGATAGTATACTTAGAGAACCCTAGAGACTCAACTAAAAAACTACTAGAAACAATTCACAACTTTAGCAAAGCTGCAGGATACAAAATAAGTCCCCAGAAGTCATCAGCATTTTTATATATTACCAACAAAGTTCAGCAACAAGAGATACAAAAAGAAATTCCATTCCAAATAACTGTCAAATATTTAACATGTATTGGACTACCTGCCCTAGGGGAGGGGGGGAGGGGAAGGAGGGAAAAATTTGGAACAGAAGGCTTTGCAAGGATCAGTGTTGAAAAATTGCCCATGCATATGTTTTGTGAATTAAAAGCTTTAATAAAAACAATAACTGTCAATAGTATAAAATATTTGGGAGTCTACCTGCCAAGAGAAAGTCAGGAACTATACAAGCTAAACTACAAAACACTTTCCACACAAATAAAGTCAGACTTAATCAGTTGGAAAAGTATCACGTGCTCATGGGTAGACAGAGCAAATATAATAAAATGACAATACCTAAATTAATCTACTTATTTGGTGCTATACTAGTCAAATGCCCAAGAAACTATTTTACTGACTTAGAAAAATAACAAAGTTCATCTGGAAGAACAAAAGGTCAAGAATTCATGAAAAAAAAATGCCTTATGAAGGTGGCCTAGCTGTGCCGGATCTAAAATTGGACTATAAAGCTTGGTCACCAAAGCCATTTGGTACTGGCTAAGAGTAGTTGATCAATGGAATAGGTCAAGTTCACAGGACAAAATAGTTGATGACTATAATATTCTAATGTTTGACAAACCCAAAAACCTCAGCTTTTAGGATAAAAGCTCACTATTTGACAAAAATTGCTAGGGAAATTGGAAACTAGTATAGCAGAAACTAGACATTAACCCACACCTAAATACTGTACACCAAAATAAGGTCAAAATGGGTTTATGATTTAAACATAAAGAAATATTTTGAGCAAATTAGAGGAATATATAATAATTTGCCTCTCAGATCTATGGAGAAGGAAGGAATTTGTGACCAAAGAAGAACTGGAGATCATTATTGAACAAAAAAATAGATAATTTTGATTATATTAAGTTAAAAAGTTTTAGTACCAACAAAACTAGTGCAGACAAGATTAGGAGGGAAGCAATAAATTGGGAAAATATTTTTACATTTAAGGGTTCTGATAAAGGCCTCATCAAAAATATATAGAGAATTGTCTCATATTTATAAGAATTCAAGCCATTCTCCAATCAATAAATGGCCAAAGGATATGAACAGACAATTTTCAGATGATGAAATTAAAACCATCTCTAGTCATATGAAAAGGTGCTCCAAATCACTATTGATCAGAGAAATGCAAATTAAGACAACTCTGAGATACCACTACACATCTGTCAGATTGGCTAAGATGACAGGAAAAGATAACGAATGTTGGAGGGGATGTGGGAAGACTGGGACACTGATTCATTGTTGATGGAGCTGTGAACGGATACAGCCATTCTGGAGAGCAATTTGGAGCTATGCTCAAAAAGTTATCAAACTGTGCATACCCTTTGACCCAGCAGTGTTTCTATTGGGCTTATATCCCAAAGAGATCTTAGAGAACAAAGCTTGTTCTGCTTCCATTTCCCTGCCCTCCATATAACTGGATATAGCTGGTTTTCTCCAGACTCCAAGTTTTTCCAACCGATCCTCGCAAGGCACAGAAAGATGAACATAGCACTCAGCCCCTGGCACAAGCCTCCCACATTTAGCACAGCTCCTGGCACACAGTGGGCACTTAATAATTAAACTATTTATAATAATGGTATTAATAATCATAAAAGCTGAAGTTTATATAACATTTACCATGTGCCAAGAACTGTGCTGAGTGCTTTCCATTTATTATCTCATTTGATCCTCAAAGCAACCCTGGGAGGGAGGTGCTGTTATGATCCCCATTTTACAGATGAGGAAACTGAGGCAAGCAGTGGTTTAAGGTATATGCTTAGAGTCACAAAACTAGTAATTATCTGAGACCAGATTCTCAAATGTTTCTGGTTCCCAGCCTAGCCACCTATAAATGATTGATTGATTGATTGATTGATTAAATGATACTCCAGTGAGTCAAACCAAAACAGAATCTGACAGCATCATTACCTCCACAGTCCCAAACACACTGCCTCTCTGAGGGGAGACTAAGGTTCAGCTAAACTGACCAAGAACTTATTAAACACCTACTGTGTGGCAGTTACCATGCTGGACGTGGATATATAGGATGAGAGCTCCTGTCCTCCAGGAGTTTACCTTCTGATGGAAGGCTACATTAGCTTGATTGGCTCCTATCAAATTTGCAGATAGGTCTCTGACACGCACTCCCAGCTTATGTTTCTGAAGCCGATTTTTGAACCAAATGTACCCTGATCCCCATTTAATTTATTCTTATTAGATTCAGGTAAACATTCTAGGCTGCCAAGATCTTTTTTGGATCCGGCTCTGCCATCCATTGTGTTTATTACACTTCCCAGCTTTGTTTTATCTCCAAATTGAAATAAAAATGTTATCTGTGTCTTTTTGCGAGTCATTGATAAAAATATGAAACAACACAGCCCCAAGCCCAAATCTCTGGGGCCCAGGACTAGAGACCTTCCAAGTGGACACCGAGCCCTTCTTGGCTACTCTTTAAGTGGCCGTTTAAGATTCAAAAGCATCTCATTATATTATTGTTTAACCCAGAATTGTTAAACCTTGCAATACTCAATGGGAACCAGATTCATATGAAATTGGGAAATATTTAACAAAAGTATATTTTTAAAAAGACAATAAAGCATAGATAATATTTAAAATCAAGGCAATATGTAGTAGCAGGGATTTGCTACTCTAGCTTTTTTTCTTATCTTTCCTATATGAGCATCAAGAGAGATTTGGTCAACTACATTACTAAAATCTAAGTGAACCATATGGATGTCCTTCCCATTATCTACCATTATGGCAGCTTGAAGGAAAAAGAAAGAGGAAAGGAAACAAAGAAGGAAGGAAGGAAACAAGGAAGGGAGGAAGAAAAGAAAGAAAGATAAAGGAAAAAGCAAAGAAACAAAGAGAAAGGAAAGAAGAAAGAAAGGGAAGTCAGTTTAGCAGTTCTATTTGTGAAGCCAGACTGACTCATGAGAATTACATTGTGAACCCTTAACAGCACGTACTGCCTTTCTTTGTCACTTAGCTCCTGCCTAAACAGTTGGTAGATGATTAATAAATGTTTCCTAAATGGCTGCTCATCATCCCTCTAATGATGAATTTTTTAAAAAATTGCCAGAATTGATGTCAAGCTCTTTGGTTAATATACTACATGGAAAAAAGTATTAAGGGTTCAGCCTGAACCTGCCTCTTGAGGTCCCCCATTATCACCATAGCATGTCTCAGAACCAGAGGGGATCCCTTTCCTAAGCACTAACAGATTTCCTCTGTGTGTGAATGTTCCTAAAAATGACAAAGAAGGCCTTGAATGGGCAGCGGTGAAGGAAGTCTGGAGACCCGGGGCTCATGCTGATGTAAGCAACTTGTGGGCCCAGAAGAGCCACTGACCGCAGGTCCAGGGAAGCAAAGCTAGAGCTTGTCCACACACACACTCTCCAACCAGCTGCTGGTGCTTAATTCTTCTTTTTAAGTGAATTCCTCTTGGCTAGGTTTCCTGCTTCCAGAAAATGCATTCTTAGCAGCCCTCCTGAGGTACACTCCATCCCTGACAGGGAGTCTGGCCTTCTCCTAGCTACAGGTGTGATCCAGAAGCCCAAGGACCATTAGGCAAGGCCTTGTTCTGGACCAAGAAAGGCCTTTGCTCCAGAGCAGCAACGGCACTCGGCCCTGGCTCCCAGCTCTCATGAGGGCAGGGGTGCCTTCACCAGGGCGGCTTCCATACTGAGTCCACAAGAACTAAGCGCCAGCTCCATGCCAGGAAAGCAGAGGTCACAAGGACCTGGCTGCACACCCAGCAAGAGGAGGATCCCATGTGGGCACCAAGCACCTCCCCGGGGCCCGCACCAATCAGGAGAAAGGAGGGAAGCCCCAGCACAGTCTGCAGCCCATGGACCACAGTTCAATGGCATAGGGGCTCGAATCGCTGAAGGGAACTCCCAAACCAATGAAAATCAATTTGCATATTATTAGATGTAGGCTCCTTGTCCTGGACGAACCAGATTTGCTAAAAGCAGATGCTCTCGGCAGCACCTACAAATGTGGGATTGGGAAGCTGTCGACGAAGCGAAACCACAAATTGTAATGGAGTTTGTCTGTGTTCTCACAAATCCATTTCTGTTTCCAAAGGCACAGACATCTTCCAAAGAAATTTTAAAACGCGTTTCCAGGTGTTTTGCTTTGGGGTAAGAAATCTGCTGATTTTTGCCCCCAAGTTTGGGGGTCAATTTGTCATCATCCTAATGAGGCTTTGGAAGGCTTAGAGTAAACAGCACATGCCACGGGTTCCCAAGAGACGCAGGAGAAGTTAATGCCTTCCTTTCTCCAAAGTCTCCTGGCAAAAAGTGCTTATGCCATAAGCCAGGAGTGTGAAAAGGAGTTTTCACAGTCAAAGTCAGCCTCTGGGCTTGAGAAAGTTGGAGGCTGAGAAAGAAGTGACAGCTCTGAAATACGCTTGGCAAAGGCAGGAGTCTGATGGGAGAGAAGATCAGAGAGAGACAGAGCGTCCTTCTCCCATCATCTCCCCTTGCAAAAATGAC
>JAJPUD010026627.1:0-12757 GCA_023553655.1 Myrmecobius fasciatus
ATTACCTATAACATGGGAGTCATTTCAGAATTAGCTGTATGCAATCAAAGCAACTGACAAAAGCATAATTCAAAGAAAATAGCATTTATAAAAGAATAAAGATGAGAATCAACCATTGTACGTGATCTTAGCATATCTAAATCAATATGTTTAACTCATAGACTTTTTAGAGTTATATGCTGGAGCAAAGTTATTTGCTGGAGCAAAGAAGCCTCATCATTACTCACAGTAGTGAGTAACCACACGAGGTTATAAAAAAGTGAAAGAACATTTTCCTGATACTGATATTTAATGAAGTAGATAATGGAAGCTAAAATTTTGGTGGTTACTTTGAAATTTTGTGTATGGAGAAAATTTGAGTGTATGGCAAAAGGTGGCATTGTTTAATTTAAGTGGCAATGAGGAAATAAAGAGTATTATTATATTTTGAAAAGACTGATTGATATAAAAGTCACCCCAACAAAGGGGCCAGATTGCCATACTTCTGTGCACTTTGTTATGAGAGTACCAAAGACAATAGAACTTTGAATGTATTCTGAATGATGTGATATAAGGTCATCATTGCCCAACATACATGTTATGCCTTAAACCCAATGAAAGTTCCACGTACAACCTACTATGCAAGGCTCTCTCTCTGTTCATGGATACACCACACCAGAAAACACAAATACAAAGTTGAAGGAAAAGTCAGAGGGGTTAATGAAACCCTCAGAAGCTCATACTTTTGACTCACAAAGGTCTCTACGGTTTTCTTGGTCTTCTTCTGACAATCTATTGCTCTGAACAATATGGGGTCCAATTTAGAAACACTAGTCTGGGAATTAAAGCTCAGTTTTTATAGGCATTTTATAGGCAGCTTCAGAGAAGAAAAATTAGTGTCTTTGTCAGACTCATTAGGGAGTACGCAATTTTAACAGGGCTTCTTAAACTGAGGTCTATAAGTTTGCTTTTCTATGGAATTTGATGGCTATTTAATATAATTGGTTTCCTGTGTAATCCAACATATTTTATTTTATGCACTTAAAACTTAATTCTATGATGAGGCCCATAGGCATCTTAATTGGTAATGGAATCTATAAAATAACACAAAGGTTAAGAAACTTTATTCTAGCCTGCTAAGATATTTTGGGATTCCAATTTTATCACTCAAGATGCTATATAGCTATTCTCACATGTACAAATTTTATAACTATGTTGTCCCTGGTTTCCTCCATACCTTTTCCCAAGTAAATAACAAAACCAAATAGATTTTGACATTATACAGAGACCCCCATAAGGTGGGAAAGAAATTTTCCATTAAAATTTTTCCTTGCACTACCTGTGTTATGTCTCCACTGGTTGCTTACCATCTACCTACACAAATGTTTAGGTATCCTCAAATATCTAATGATTCCTGCTCTTTAAATAATTCCCACTCCTTCACCACTTTCTCCAATTCTCCTAGGATTTTGTTCATAAAGTCTTTCTCTATCTTATATCCCTTAACAGTTTCATTCATTATTAAAATTTTAACTGACCTCTATACCAATGATTCCCAAATCTCTACCTTTTATCTTCACTTATTCTGCCATATTCCACCTCCTTCTAGGAAATAGAGTAATTTCCTCTAAAAGAGGAAGAGTAATATTTGAGAAGACAAATAGAAGACTATAGTTCTGTCTCTTCTATAAGAATTCTAAGAGAAAAGGAATTCGCTTTTGAACAGTGGTTACAGAATTTTGCAATATTCCATAAATGGTGGTGGGCTATTTTCTTGCTATCCTCAAAAGACATCTGGCTATTAAAAAAATGAGGATACTGACACTTTGCCCACCACAAAATAGGGAAAAGAACAGATAATACATCATCATAATCAACAAAATGTCAGTAGAGCTATATAGTCTGTCAGTGGATTTGGGCAGATATTTTCATAAATGTTTAGCCAAAATGATAATTAATATTCCATATTTTCCATCAGTTACTTTTTGGCATTTATAGGAATTTCAAAAATATTATTCTCACTCTAAGTTTTCAAATAAATTATTTGGTCACCTAGTTGAAAATCAGAATAATGCATATTCATCCAAAAATGTGTAAAAACTTCAGCCTATTCTAGCACAGACTCTAACTAGGCATTGTTGGGCCAAGGCCACAGTTGGAATCAACTTTTGCCAAGCCCAGTCTTTTATATGCTCTTACATTTTGTACAGGGTTTACTACTTTGGGACTGCCTAGCTATTCTAATGGAAAATTTGGTTCCTGGTGGTTCAGTTCCACTTTACACTAGATTCCTGAGGAATGCTTTCATTGTTTACTCTAAGTGTTCTCTTAAACATGGATGAAGGAAGTAAAACAGGGCATTCTAGCTTGAATCTGTTATGGAATAAAATGTTTAATTCCAAGGAGAAAAAAAAAAACAAAAAAAATAAAAGAAGAAGGAAAAGAAGGAAAAAGGAAAGAAGGAAGGGAAGAAAGTAAAGGGAGGAAGGAAGAAAAAAGGAGAGAAGAAGGAAAGGAAGAAAGGAAGGAAGGAGGGAGGAAAGGACACAGAAAGAAGGGAGGGAGGAAGGAAGGGGAGTAAAGAAGGAAGCAAAAGAGGGAGGGAAGGAGGGAGCAATGAGGGAAGGAAGAAACAAAGAATTATAAAATGTTTACAAAAACTTCAAAGGCTAGTATTCAGGTCTTGCTAGCACATTTGCAAGAAATGTTTTCATTAGCTATTTTGTTTCATCACTAATGAGAAAAGCAACAGAATACCAAGTGAAATCTTTGTTCACTGATGTGTCCTCCACCTTCTTAAATTCTCTCTCTTTATCTTTTTGACTTCCTTTTGTTTAGTCTTTTGCAGCAACTGTTACTGCTTAACCTGGTCTAGTATCTAGTAAACTTTGACTCAAATCCCTTAGGAAGGAGAAGATATTATCTACTTTTCTAGATTTTACAAGGACTTCCGACAAAGGAAAGATGACACAAACAAGAAACAGTGTTATCCCTGCTTTTGACCTTCACTAGCTTAATTATTCTTATATTTCATGTCTTTATACTTCAAGGTTGAAAGAAAGAAGATGTATGAAGGATAGAGATTATGCTTTCAATATATTCTTGGAGTTCTAGGTAAGCAGTTAATTAGAAAAGACTTACATGTAGTAAAATGTAGTCAGAAGGAATCTATTTCCTCTGAAATAAGGGAGTTACACAAGAAGATGCTACATTAAAATGATAAGGTCAATTGATGTTCAGTATTCACTAATTCAACATGAACCTAAAATGAATGAATGAGTGAATACATTAACTCTAAAGGGCTTGTGTCCCTCAACAGAAGATTTAATAAATTTATGGTGACATAAGGATTAATTTAAAATAAAATCATTACATATTTTGCCACATATTAACACAAACTGTTTTGATGAACCAGACCAAGTCATTATTACTACTTATGAACTAATTTTCTTTCTTTAATAATTGAAATTAAATTTAACCCTATAGCATATCTTCTCTGCATCACACATATACCCTGATTAATTCTAAATGCAAATCAAAGCATAGTATTCTTCACTTCCTTATTTTTGCATTTTGTTCTCCCCCTTTTGGTCTGTGTCTTCTTTTCCAAGATGACTGATATAGAAAGATGTCCTCTACAAGAAGAGAAAAATTCCCCAAGCTGCCAGTAGCCAATCATATTAATTTTCAGATTACTGATTTGTATTTGAAACATTTAGGTTATTAGATATGTAAACTGATAAATTACAGAGGGAATTTAATAAATAAGCTATAGAAATAAAAGTATTGGAGTCCTTTCTTGAAGCAACTAACATATATTGCTAGAATGGAATTTAGCTCAATTTATACCAAACTTTCCCTAACATCCATTTCAGATTGAGAATCACATTGTGCTGTATTATAGTCTATAGAATAAGGATTTAAGTTACAAATCCTTGGGAAGCCTCTCCAAAATACACAATGTATGCTTTAGACAATTCTTTAAATTTCTTCTCCTTAATAGATGGTGAATGTCTTGAATAATTGACTTGATGTTCCTCTGGCATGTTATCATTTTGCGCCCATATGAAAGAAGGGAAATGGTATATATATGAAGGATGCAGGTGTATGTATGCATACACATATGCATGTGCATTTGTATATTTGTGTGTATGTGACAGAAATCTTTCCAAGTAGCCTACTTCTATTTTTTCCATTGACATTTTAAACATTTATTCTAATTAATATTTATTTTATTTGTAATCATAGTCCAGTAAAATGAACTACTGAAGGAAATGGCAATCACTTCAGTAAGAGAAATGATCAATATGGTGTTTACTGCCTGATAACTCAAGGAGAAATGCCAGAAACAGAAGAAAGGTCTGTCTACTATGTTTGTAGATCTAAGAAAAACTTCTGATACTGTCAGTTGAGAGGACTTATGGAAAATTATGTCAAAATTTAGTTGCCCAATAAAGTTTATCAGTATAATACATTCATTTCATGATGACATGCTTGCCCAGGTTCTGGACAACGAAAGATGCTATTACACTTTTCCAGTCACCACTGAAGTGAAACAATGATGTTTGCTCACTCCCATATTTTTAACATGATGTTTTCAGTCATGCTGTCAAACCATCTTATATGAGGGTGAACATGTCATCAGGAACAGCTGTTGGTAAATTTCTCAACTTGAAAAGCTACCATCTAAGATTAAAGTGAAGGGAGTGTAGATGCATGATTTTTTGGTCCCTGAAAGATTGTGCCTCAATGCAAGCTCTGCAGCTGAGATTCAACAAACTATGCATTGATTCTCTGCTACTTTGTTAATTTTGGCCTAATAATTAACACTAAGAAAATGCAAATGCTCCATGAGGCAGCAGCACACTATTCATGTTTGAAAAAGCAGTTACAGCAAATGGTGAACTTTTGAAAGCTGTCAGTGAGTTCACTTATATTGGAAATATACTTTTCAGGAATGTACACAATGATAATGATGCTGACATGCACATTTCATATCATTACATTTGGAAGACTCCAAAGGAAAGCATGGGAGATAAGATGTTTGAAACTGACTTCCAAATTGAAGATGTACGGAGCTGTTATAATGAACTCATTGCTGTGTGTCTATGAAACCTAGACAGTGAGTCAGAACTATGG
This sequence comes from Myrmecobius fasciatus, assembly GCA_023553655.1. Classification (NCBI taxonomy): domain Eukaryota; kingdom Metazoa; phylum Chordata; class Mammalia; order Dasyuromorphia; family Myrmecobiidae; genus Myrmecobius; species Myrmecobius fasciatus. Next base: position 5,119 of record JAJPUD010026627.1, read on the forward strand.
CAGAAAACTGAATCACTTCCATTTGAATTGTCTTAACAAGATTTTGAAGATTGCCTGGCAGGATAAGATACCAGACAATGTAGTGTTTTCTCAAGCTAAACAGTCAAACATTCAAACTCTATTGCAGAGATCACAACTCCATCAGGCAGGTCACATTGTTTGAATTATAAATATATCCTTGCAAAAAGATTATTTTAGGGAGATCCCAGATAGGGCAAACACTTATATGGAAGTCAGAAAAAGTAATACAAAGACATTCTCAAACTCTCTTAAGAACTTTGGAATTGGGGCAGCTAGGTGGCGCAGTGAATAGAGCACCAGCCCTGAAGTCAGTAGGACCTGAGTTCAAATCTGATCTCAGACTCTTCCTAGCTATGTGACCCTGGGCAAGTCACTTAACCCCAATTGTCTCAGAAAAAAAAAAAACAAACCATACAAAAAAAAAACTTTGGAATTGACTGTGCAACCTGAGAGACACTGGCAGAGGACAGCACAGCATGACATGCCCAAAGAAGGTGCTGTGTTCTGTGAAAAAAAGCAGAATTCTAGTAGCTCAAAAGAAATGTGAGATGCACAAATTTAGAGAATTTATCCCAAATATTCACATGGATTATTTTTATCCAATGTGTAGTAGGGCATTCTATATTGTTCTCATCAACCACAACTGGACACACTATAACTTCATTCTAAAATAGTAATGTCATTTTGGTCCTCTTTGAGAAAGGTCTATAACCAACCAACTACTAGATAACAAATAGAGCTTTGAGGCTGCTTGAAAAAGGATGGGGTTTGAAGGGAACCTAGTTAGACATACAGTAGACCATACTTCAAGATTTTCAAGAATAATTTTTAACCACCAAGATGTTGCACTTCCCTGGATGAGCTTGAGCAATTCAGTGTGCTCTTTGTGCAATCTGAAAATAGGAAGAATAATTTCTGGATGAAAATACCTACATGAAAATTAGTGGTTAGAGCTTTGCATAGAGCTTTTCATTGCTGTACATTCTCATTTCATTGTCATTAATATTCCTGTGATGTAGGTAATGCAAGTACAGAATAGGAAATTAAGACCATATCTGTTGGTTACAATGACCAAGGTTATTTAATTGATAAAGCCAAGTCTCAAACTCAAGTCTTCTTACTCTTACTGTCCTTTCCCCTAAAGTTTAATGTCATCAGCAAAAAAGTCACTGGTCACATAATGAAAGGTACTCAGGGTTTCTCAACTAATTTAGTACTAGATATTCCAAATGTAATAATAATACATATTTATATAATGCCTTAAAGCATTCAAAGTCCTCTACACTGTAACTCCCTTATAATAAAGGTGATATTATTGTTTCCTTTCTACATTTTAAAAACTTGAGGCTTAGAGAGGGTGACTTAAGCGAAGTAATTCAGTTAGTCAATGTCTGCTGTGAAGTTTGATGCCTTGTACATTGCCTCCTTTCATTCTGTTTTTAAACAACCTTTATTCTCTTTTGCTTACCCTCTAATCAGTTGATAAGGTATTTTTAAGTTAGAATAGCTCTTGCACTTTAGATTGCCAAGTATTATGGAACATTGAATTCAACAGAATTCATTAAGCTCCTCCTTACTATGTCAAAGATACTGTAGTGGTAATAAGGACTGTTCTTAAATTCAGTGGGATAATCCTCCTTTAGAAACTGGGATTCTAAAGAGATTGACATGATACAAAGGAAGGGGCTAGACAAATCAGAAGCTTTGAGTGAAAGGAATGCCTTCTAGTTAGATGAGTTATAGTAGTTTCATGTAGAACAGACATCAGTTAGATTTTGAAAGGAATCCATTAATGGAATGAGAAAAAAAAACATAAAAATAGAAGGGATACCCATAAAATAGGATAAACAGGATGATACATGCCTCCTGCCTCATTTTAGAGAAGTAGTAGCCTATAGATATGTAATGATAAATACATTGTCAGACATAGCCAATGTGTTGATATTATCTATTTTCTGTCACCATCATTTCATTAAAATTGTTATCTCTAAAGTCAGAAAGATTTTTTTTGCCAAATCCAATGGCTTCTTTTGGTAAATGCTCACATTTCTTAATGTTTCTGCAGCATATATCATTACTAACGACTTCCTGTTCTGGAAATTTTTTCTTCCTTTGTTTTTTTCTGACAATGTTTTGGGGTATTGGCCAGGGTCTTTGGAGAAGAAATAGAAATGCAAAGCAAGAAAGTTCACAAGCTTCTCTTCAGTTAATTCTTGCTTCTTTCTCTTCCTGATTCTTCTCCTGACTCAGTGGTATAACAGTGAGTGTGATGAGTAGAGATCAGATTATAAGATTTAATGGTGAATATCAGCAAGTATCATAAGTAATGGGGACAAACTAGAACCATTCCCAATAAGATCAGAAATGAAACAAGACTGCCCACTATCACCATTACTATTCAATATTGTATTAGAAATGTTAGCTTTGGCGATAACAGAAGAAAAAGAGATTAAAGGAATCACAATAGGTCATGAGGAAACCAAATTATCACTCTTTGCAGATGATATGATGGTATACTTAGAAAATCCTAAAGACTCAACTAAAAATGAGTAGAAACAATTAACAACTTCAGCAAAGTTGCAGGGTACAAAATAAATCCACATAAATCATCAGCATTTTTATATATTATCAATAAAGTCCAGCAACAAGAGATACAAAAACAAATTCCATTCAAAATAACTATCAACATTATAAAATAAAATATTTCTCTCTGCCAAGGGAAAGTCAGGAACTATATGAAGAAAACTACAAAACACTTTCCATACAAATAGTCATACCTAATCAGTTGAAATATTATCAAGTGCTCATAGGAAGGCCAACCAAATATAATAACAAACTAAATTCATCTACTTATTTAGTGTCATCCCAATCAAACTCCCAAGAAATTATTTTACAGATACAGAAAAAATAGTAATAAAGGTCATCTGGAAGAACAAAAGGTCAAGAATTTCAAGGGAATTAATGAAAAAATGCTGATGAAGTTGCCTAGCTGTGCCAGATCTAAAACTATATTATAAAGCAGCAGTCATCAAAACCATTTGGTACTGGCTAAGAAATAGAGTAGTCAGTTAGTGGAATAAGATAGGATCACAGGACAAAATCGGTAATAACTATAGCAATCTAGTATTTGACAAAGCCAAAGACCCCAGCTTTTGGGATAAAAACTAACTGTTTTGCAAAAACTGCTGGGAAAATTGGAAACTAGTATAGAAGAAACTAGGGGATTGACCCATATCTAACATCACATGCCAAGATAAGATATAAATGGGTTCATGATTTAGACAAAAAGAGTAATATTATAAACAAATTAGAGGAACATAGGATAGTTTATCTGTCAGACCTGTGGAGAATGAAGCAATTTATGTCCAAAGAAAACAGGAACTCTTAATTGAACACCAGATAGATAATTTTGATTACATTAAGTTAACAAGTTATTGTGCAAACAAAACTAATGCAGACAAGTTAAGCGATAAATTGGGAAATCAGTTTTACATTTAAGGGCTCTGATAAATATATAGAGAATTGACTCAGATTTATAAGAATTCAAGCCATTCTCCAATTGACAAATGGTCAAAGGATATGAACAGACAATTTTTCAGATGATGAAATTGAAACTATTTCTGGTCATGAAAAGGTGCCCAAAATCTCTATTGATCAGATAAATGCAAATTATGATAACTCTGCGATACCACTACACACCTGTCAGATTGGCTAAAAAAACAGGAAAAGATAATGATGAATGTTGGAAGGGATATAGGAAACCTGGGACACTGATACATTTTTGGTGGAACTGTGAATGGATCCAACCATTCTGGAGAGCAATTTGGAACTATGCTCAAAAAGTTATCAAACTGTGTATACCCTTTGACCCAGCAGTGTTTCTACTGGGCTTATATCTCAAAGAAATTTTAAAGGAGAGAAAGGGACCCACATGTGCAAAAATGTTTGTGGCAGCCCTTTTTGTAGTGGCAAGAAACTGGAAGCTGAATGGATGCCCATCAGTTGGAGAAAGGCTGAATAAATTATGGTATATGAATGTCATGGAATATTATTGTTCTGTAAGAAACGACCAGCAGGATGATTTCAGAGGTGCCTGGAGAGACTTACATAAACTGATGCTAAGTGAAATGAGCAGAACCAGGAGATCATTATACATGGCAACAACAAGATTATATGATGATCAATTCTGATGGACATGGTTCTCTTCAACAATGAGATATTTCAAACTAGTTCCAGTTGTTCAGTGATGATGAAAGTCATATACACCCAGGGAGAGGCCTGTGGGATCTGAATGTGGACCACAAGATAGCATTTTCACGCTCTCAGTTGGTTTGCTTGCATTTTGTTTTCCTTCTCAGGGTTTTTTTTTTTCTTTCTAGATTTGATTTTTCTTGTGCAGCAAGATAACTGTATAAATATGCATACACACATTTAATTTGTAATCTATTTTAACATAATTAACATTGTACTATGGGAAGGGAGTGGAAAAGCGGGGGAATTTGTAACAAAAAGTTTTTCAAGGGTCAATGTTGAAAAATTACCCATGCATATGTTTTGCAAATAAAAAGCTTTAACAACAACAACCAAAAAGATTTATTGGCAAAAATACTAATTTGTAGATGCTGTGAGTTATTTACAATTCTTTTTTTGGTCTGGGATTTCACATTAATGTTTTTGAAAGAGAAAGTGCTAAGAGTTTTGGAGAGATTGGGTAGTGACTTCACATTCCCAGAACCTGCTGCTTCATTGTGGCACAGTTTAGCACTGTAGCAGGGCCCTAGCAGGACATATTCAATGCCTTATATGCTGAAGAGTGCCAGAAAAGAAAATTCTTCATGATGAATTTGGTGGTCATAAGGCATTGTATAGTTGCTATTTTATGTAGCTTTCATATTCAGGAAGCCATCAAGGTCTTCTGACCACATTTTGCATATATCAAAGGTCACACCAATCAAATCAATTCTCTTATTCTCATTCATTCACCAGAGGTCTAAGATAATCATCATCAATAAAAGTGTGAGGAGGAAGAAGGTAAGGATGGGCTGACAGGGAGGAGGGAAAAGTTCAGTTTTAGATCTTGAACTGAGTATTTCAATTTTTTAAATGAATTTCTTAATCTTGTAGTTTCTTTTAGCCTCTCTTTTGTTTTAAATGAACTTTTGACCATGGGAAAGTATTTTAATATATATTCAGTTCAAAGAAAAATTCCAAAATGCATAAAGGGTGTATCCTTAATGGCAGTTCTATAATCAGGTAGCCTGGGACATATTACATCAGGTCCCAAATAACCTAAACAGACTTTGCTTGCTGGGCAACACTCCACATTTAAAACAAAGAATGAAAGATGATGGGGGAAATCTAATTTTGCTCTCCTTGGTTTGAGCTCCCTGCCAGCTGGTTTTATGGGCCAAATTTACATTCAAGAACAAACTAAACTTCGTGCTCTACTCTGCTGTAATACAGCCAACTACTTTGGTATTTTCCTGTTGAAACAGATGTTCAAATTTTCAATTAATATACACTGTTGGAACCTCAGGGTTGATGGCAAGTTGTTAGATGACCCATTGGAGAGAAGGTGGAGCTCATACAACCTAACCCAATGAATTAGAGTAAATACATAATAACTCCACAGTACTTCAGCACAATTGGAACATGGGCTAAAAACTGGAATGCAGGTTACTGTACAGCCTGGGCTGGGCTGTGGATTTATAAATATCTGGAAAGATTCAGTTCACTCTAACAGTGAGATTGGGAAAAGGTGGAGAGAGAAAGGGCCTGTGGATTTGTGTCTTGTATTTATCAGTTTTAGGGAGAAAAACATGAGACTGATTTATGGTGGTAAAGAATAGTGTTAGCTTTAAATAAGTGCAATTTAAAACTGCCTAATATGTTTTGAGGCTGCTGTTAGAAATAGAATAAAAATGTTTTCAAAATACATTCTCCTCCCATACTATGTCTCTTCTTCTCTTCACCTCCTATTTCTTCGTTCTTCTCTTTATGTTTATTTTAAATTTCCTGAGTTGACATGAAACTCAATGCCCAATCTGAAAAACTTTCAGTTAAGTCTTCTTATAAATAATACATATATATATATATATATTTATTTAAAAACTAACTTTTTAAAGCACTTTAAAGTTGTAAAGCAATTTATACTTTATGAAATTTAATGTTCACACCAGCCATTATGATTTACATTTTGCAGATTAGGAAATGGAAGCTGCCATAGAGTGGGTTATATACTCAGAGTTACAGGACCAGTAAGTGTCTGAGGTATAATTTGAATTCAGGTCTTTTTTAATTTAAGTCCAGTTTTCTGTGCATTTTACCAAACTATCTCTCACATAGGAGAGATAAATGCACATGTACCAGATTACAAAAAAAAAAGTTCCATGAGCCTTTATTTCTCAGCAACTGTTTAATAAAATAATGAAAAATAATAATTTGTGTCATCATTTTATTATGATTAAGTATTTTGGAAACATGGGTGAAGATACAAGATTAATATAACCATGTATTCATGTTCCATAAAAAGCAGAAAGATGGTTCAGGGAGCAGAGTGCTGAACTTGCAATCAGGAAGTTCTGATTTTAAATCTTGTTTCAGACCCTTATATTTACTAATTCTGTAACCCTAGGAAAATCCCTAAACCTTTATCTGTTTTAACTTTAAAATGAGGGTACTAATAGCACCTATTTTCCAGTGTTGTTATGAGAATCAGATGAAATAATATTTGCAAAAGCACTTTAAATAATGTGTCTGGAGACAGCTAGGTGAAGTAATGGTTAGAACATCAGCCCTGAAGTTAGGAGAACCTGAGTTCAAATCTGGCCTCTACACTTAACACCTCCTAGCTGTGTGATCCTCAGTAAGGAATATCCCCAATTGCCCTAAATATCAAAATAATAATAATAATAATAATAATAATAATAATATGTCTGACATGTATTAGGAGCTTAATAAATACTTGTTTCCAACCTCCTTCCCATAATTTAGTAGGTTTGGTAAAAGACAAAGTAACAAGAGTTCTTTAAATTTTTCTGTAGCTTCAAGTGGAAGATAAATTCCTTTCCAGGTTATTTTTTTTCTGAGAGCATTCTGCTCTTTATTTCCCACAGAAAAATAATATTTCATCAGAGAAATTTGCTTTGAAAGTATTTTTTTACAATTGCTATTGTTAATTATATTCTCTCCCCACTTATTTTCTCTGTCCTTTTTAACTTATCCCTTCTCAAAAATGTTTTGCTACTGACCACTCCCTCTCCAATATGCCTTTCCTTTTATCATTTTCCATCTTTTCCTATATTCCATTTCTCTCTTATTTTCCTGCTGGTTAAGATAGATTTCTATACCCCTATTGATTATGTATGTCATTTTGTATTTGAGCCAATTCTGATGAGAATAAGATTCACTCACTCCCTCTTTTCTCCCCCTCTTCCCCTCCACTGTAAAAGCTTTTTCTTCTCTCTTTGTTTATGACAAATAATTTGTACCATTCCACTTTTCCCTTTCCCTTCCTCTCAGTGCATTCTTGTCTCATCCTTTAATTTCATCATTTTAACATATATATATATATATATATGTACATATATATGTATATATACATATATATGTACATATA
>JAJPUD010026628.1:0-12754 GCA_023553655.1 Myrmecobius fasciatus
ATTACCTATAACATGGGAGTCATTTCAGAATTAGCTGTATGCAATCAAAGCAACTGACAAAAGCATAATTCAAAGAAAATAGCATTTATAAAAGAATAAAGATGAGAATCAACCATTGTACGTGATCTTAGCATATCTAAATCAATATGTTTAACTCATAGACTTTTTAGAGTTATATGCTGGAGCAAAGTTATTTGCTGGAGCAAAGAAGCCTCATCATTACTCACAGTAGTGAGTAACCACACGAGGTTATAAAAAAGTGAAAGAACATTTTCCTGATACTGATATTTAATGAAGTAGATAATGGAAGCTAAAATTTTGGTGGTTACTTTGAAATTTTGTGTATGGAGAAAATTTGAGTGTATGGCAAAAGGTTGCATTGTTTAATTTAAGTGGCAATGAGGAAATAAAGAGTATTATTATATTTTGAAAAGACTGATTGATATAAAAGTCACCCCAACAAAGGGGCCAGATTGCCATACTTCTGTGCACTTTGTTATGAGAGTACCAAAGACAATAGAACTTTGAATGTATTCTGAATGATGTGATATAAGGTCATCATTGCCCAACATACATGTTATGCCTTAAACCCAATGAAAGTTCCACGTACAACCTACTATGCAAGGCTCTCTCTCTGTTCATGGATACACCACACCAGAAAACACAAATACAAAGTTGAAGGAAAAGTCAGAGGGGTTAATGAAACCCTCAGAAGCTCATACTTTTGACTCACAAAGGTCTCTACGGTTTTCTTGGTCTTCTTCTGACAATCTATTGCTCTGAACAATATGGGGTCCAATTTAGAAACACTAGTCTGGGAATTAAAGCTCAGTTTTTATAGGCATTTTATAGGCAGCTTCAGAGAAGAAAAATTAGTGTCTTTGTCAGACTCATTAGGGAGTACGCAATTTTAACAGGGCTTCTTAAACTGAGGTCTATAAGTTTGCTTTTCTATGGAATTTGATGGCTATTTAATATAATTGGTTTCCTGTGTAATCCAACATATTTTATTTTATGCACTTAAAACTTAATTCTATGATGAGGCCCATAGGCATCTTAATTGGTAATGGAATCTATAAAATAACACAAAGGTTAAGAAACTTTATTCTAGCCTGCTAAGATATTTTGGGATTCCAATTTTATCACTCAAGATGCTATATAGCTATTCTCACATGTACAAATTTTATAACTATGTTGTCCCTGGTTTCCTCCATACCTTTTCCCAAGTAAATAACAAAACCAAATAGATTTTGACATTATACAGAGACCCCCATAAGGTGGGAAAGAAATTTTCCATTAAAATTTTTCCTTGCACTACCTGTGTTATGTCTCCACTGGTTGCTTACCATCTACCTACACAAATGTTTAGGTATCCTCAAATATCTAATGATTCCTGCTCTTTAAATAATTCCCACTCCTTCACCACTTTCTCCAATTCTCCTAGGATTTTGTTCATAAAGTCTTTCTCTATCTTATATCCCTTAACAGTTTCATTCATTATTAAAATTTTAACTGACCTCTATACCAATGATTCCCAAATCTCTACCTTTTATCTTCACTTATTCTGCCATATTCCACCTCCTTCTAGGAAATAGAGTAATTTCCTCTAAAAGAGGAAGAGTAATATTTGAGAAGACAAATAGAAGACTATAGTTCTGTCTCTTCTATAAGAATTCTAAGAGAAAAGGAATTCGCTTTTGAACAGTGGTTACAGAATTTTGCAATATTCCATAAATGGTGGTGGGCTATTTTCTTGCTATCCTCAAAAGACATCTGGCTATTAAAAAAATGAGGATACTGACACTTTGCCCACCACAAAATAGGGAAAAGAACAGATAATACATCATCATAATCAACAAAATGTCAGTAGAGCTATATAGTCTGTCAGTGGATTTGGGCAGATATTTTCATAAATGTTTAGCCAAAATGATAATTAATATTCCATATTTTCCATCAGTTACTTTTTGGCATTTATAGGAATTTCAAAAATATTATCCTCACTCTAAGTTTTCAAATAAATTATTTGGTCACCTAGTTGAAAGTCAGAATAATGCATATTCATCCAAAAATGTGTAAAAACTTCAGCCTATTCTAGCACAGACTCTAACTAGGCATTGTTGGGCCAAGGCCACAGTTGGAATCAACTTTTGCCAAGCCCAGTCTTTTATATGCTCTTACATTTTGTACAGGGTTTACTACTTTGGGACTGCCTAGCTATTCTAATGGAAAATTTGGTTCCTGGTGGTTCAGTTCCACTTTACACTAGATTCCTGAGGAATGCTTTCATTGTTTACTCTAAGTGTTCTCTTAAACATGGATGAAGGAAGTAAAACAGGGCATTCTAGCTTGAATCTGTTATGGAATAAAATGTTTAATTCCAAGGAGAAAAAAAAACAAAAAAAATAAAAGAAGAAGGAAAAGAAGGAAAAAGGAAAGAAGGAAGGGAAGAAAGTAAAGGGAGGAAGGAAGAAAAAAGGAGAGAAGAAGGAAAGGAAGAAAGGAAGGAAGGAGGGAGGAAAGGACACAGAAAGAAGGGAGGGAGGAAGGAAGGGGAGTAAAGAAGGAAGCAAAAGAGGGAGGGAAGGAGGGAGCAATGAGGGAAGGAAGAAACAAAGAATTATAAAATGTTTACAAAAACTTCAAAGGCTAGTATTCAGGTCTTGCTAGCACATTTGCAAGAAATGTTTTCATTAGCTATTTTGTTTCATCACTAATGAGAAAAGCAACAGAATACCAAGTGAAATCTTTGTTCACTGATGTGTCCTCCACCTTCTTAAATTCTCTCTCTTTATCTTTTTGACTTCCTTTTGTTTAGTCTTTTGCAGCAACTGTTACTGCTTAACCTGGTCTAGTATCTAGTAAACTTTGACTCAAATCCCTTAGGAAGGAGAAGATATTATCTACTTTTCTAGATTTTACAAGGACTTCCGACAAAGGAAAGATGACACAAACAAGAAACAGTGTTATCCCTGCTTTTGACCTTCACTAGCTTAATTATTCTTATATTTCATGTCTTTATACTTCAAGGTTGAAAGAAAGAAGATGTATGAAGGATAGAGATTATGCTTTCAATATATTCTTGGAGTTCTAGGTAAGCAGTTAATTAGAAAAGACTTACATGTAGTAAAATGTAGTCAGAAGGAATCTATTTCCTCTGAAATAAGGGAGTTACACAAGAAGATGCTACATTAAAATGATAAGGTCAATTGATGTTCAGTATTCACTAATTCAACATGAACCTAAAATGAATGAATGAGTGAATACATTAACTCTAAAGGGCTTGTGTCCCTCAACAGAAGATTTAATAAATTTATGGTGACATAAGGATTAATTTAAAATAAAATCATTACATATTTTGCCACATATTAACACAAACTGTTTTGATGAACCAGACCAAGTCATTATTACTACTTATGAACTAATTTTCTTTCTTTAATAATTGAAATTAAATTTAACCCTATAGCATATCTTCTCTGCATCACACATATACCCTGATTAATTCTAAATGCAAATCAAAGCATAGTATTCTTCACTTCCTTATTTTTGCATTTTGTTCTCCCCCTTTTGGTCTGTGTCTTCTTTTCCAAGATGACTGATATAGAAAGATGTCCTCTACAAGAAGAGAAAAATTCCCCAAGCTGCCAGTAGCCAATCATATTAATTTTCAGATTACTGATTTGTATTTGAAACATTTAGGTTATTAGATATGTAAACTGATAAATTACAGAGGGAATTTAATAAATAAGCTGTAGAAATAAAAGTATTGGAGTCCTTTCTTGAAGCAACTAACATATATTGCTAGAATGGAATTTAGCTCAATTTATACCAAACTTTCCCTAACATCCATTTCAGATTGAGAATCACATTGTGCTGTATTATAGTCTATAGAATAAGGATTTAAGTTACAAATCCTTGGGAAGCCTCTCCAAAATACACAATGTATGCTTTAGACAATTCTTTAAATTTCTTCTCCTTAATAGATGGTGAATGTCTTGAATAATTGACTTGATGTTCCTCTGGCATGTTATCATTTTGCGCCCATATGAAAGAAGGGAAATGGTATATATATGAAGGATGCAGGTGTATGTATGCATACACATATGCATGTGCATTTGTATATTTGTGTGTATGTGACAGAAATCTTTCCAAGTAGCCTACTTCTATTTTTTCCATTGACATTTTAAACATTTATTCTAATTAATATTTATTTTATTTGTAATCATAGTCCAGTAAAATGAACTACTGAAGGAAATGGCAATCACTTCAGTAAGAGAAATGATCAATATGGTGTTTACTGCCTGATAACTCAAGGAGAAATGCCAGAAACAGAAGAAAGGTCTGTCTACTATGTTTGTAGATCTAAGAAAAACTTCTGATACTGTCAGTTGAGAGGACTTATGGAAAATTATGTCAAAATTTAGTTGCCCAATAAAGTTTATCAGTATAATACATTCATTTCATGATGACATGCTTGCCCAGGTTCTGGACAACGAAAGATGCTATTACACTTTTCCAGTCACCACTGAAGTGAAACAATGATGTTTGCTCACTCCCATATTTTTAACATGATGTTTTCAGTCATGCTGTCAAACCATCTTATATGAGGGTGAACATGTCATCAGGAACAGCTGTTGGTAAATTTCTCAACTTGAAAAGCTACCATCTAAGATTAAAGTGAAGGGAGTGTAGATGCATGATTTTTTGGTCCCTGAAAGATTGTGCCTCAATGCAAGCTCTGCAGCTGAGATTCAACAAACTATGCATTGATTCTCTGCTACTTTGTTAATTTTGGCCTAATAATTAACACTAAGAAAATGCAAATGCTCCATGAGGCAGCAGCACACTATTCATGTTTGAAAAAGCAGTTACAGCAAATGGTGAACTTTTGAAAGCTGTCAGTGAGTTCACTTATATTGGAAATATACTTTTCAGGAATGTACACAATGATAATGATGCTGACATGCACATTTCATATCATTACATTTGGAAGACTCCAAAGGAAAGCATGGGAGATAAGATGTTTGAAACTGACTTCCAAATTGAAGATGTACGGAGCTGTTATAATGAACTCATTGCTGTGTGTCTATGAAACCTAGACAGTGAGTCAGAACTATGGCAGAAAACTGAATCACTTCCATTTGAATTGTCTTAACAAGATTTTGAAGATTGCCTGGCAGGATAAGATACCAGACAATGTAGTGTTTTCTCAAGCTAAACAGTCAAACATTCAAACTCTATTGCAGAGATCACAACTCCATCAGGCAGGTCACATTGTTTGAATTATAAATATATCCTTGCAAAAAGATTATTTTAGGGAGATCCCAGATAGGGCAAACACTTATATGGAAGTCAGAAAAAGTAATACAAAGACATTCTCAAACTCTCTTAAGAACTTTGGAATTGGGGCAGCTAGGTGGCGCAGTGAATAGAGCACCAGCCCTGAAGTCAGTAGGACCTGAGTTCAAATCTGATCTCAGACTCTTCCTAGCTATGTGACCCTGGGCAAGTCACTTAACCCCAATTGTCTCAGAAAAAAAAAAAACAAACCATACAAAAAAAAAACTTTGGAATTGACTGTGCAACCTGAGAGACACTGGCAGAGGACAGCACAGCATGACATGCCCAAAGAAGGTGCTGTGTTCTGTGAAAAAAAGCAGAATTCTAGTAGCTCAAAAGAAATGTGAGATGCACAAATTTAGAGAATTTATCCCAAATATTCACATGGATTATTTTTATCCAATGTGTAGTAGGGCATTCTATATTGTTCTCATCAACCACAACTGGACACACTATAACTTCATTCTAAAATAGTAATGTCATTTTGGTCCTCTTTGAGAAAGGTCTATAACCAACCAACTACTAGATAACAAATAGAGCTTTGAGGCTGCTTGAAAAAGGATGGGGTTTGAAGGGAACCTAGTTAGACATACAGTAGACCATACTTCAAGATTTTCAAGAATAATTTTTAACCACCAAGATGTTGCACTTCCCTGGATGAGCTTGAGCAATTCAGTGTGCTCTTTGTGCAATCTGAAAATAGGAAGAATAATTTCTGGATGAAAATACCTACATGAAAATTAGTGGTTAGAGCTTTGCATAGAGCTTTTCATTGCTGTACATTCTCATTTCATTGTCATTAATATTCCTGTCATGTAGGTAATGCAAGTACAGAATAGGAAATTAAGACCATATCTGTTGGTTACAATGACCAAGGTTATTTAATTGATAAAGCCAAGTCTCAAACTCAAGTCTTCTTACTCTTACTGTCCTTTCCCTAAAGTTTAATGTCATCAGCAAAAAAGTCACTGGTCACATAATGAAAGGTACTCAGGGTTTCTCAACTAATTTAGTACTAGATATTCCAAATGTAATAATAATACATATTTATATAATGCCTTAAAGCATTCAAAGTCCTCTACACTGTAACTCCCTTATAATAAAGGTGATATTATTGTTTCCTTTCTACATTTTAAAAACTTGAGGCTTAGAGAGGGTGACTTAAGCGAAGTAATTCAGTTAGTCAATGTCTGCTGTGAAGTTTGATGCCTTGTACATTGCCTCCTTTCATTCTGTTTTTAAACAACCTTTATTCTCTTTTGCTTACCCTCTAATCAGTTGATAAGGTATTTTTAAGTTAGAATAGCTCTTGCACTTTAGATTGCCAAGTATTATGGAACATTGAATTCAACAGAATTCATTAAGCTCCTCCTTACTATGTCAAAGATACTGTAGTGGTAATAAGGACTGTTCTTAAATTCAGTGGGATAATCCTCCTTTAGAAACTGGGATTCTAAAGAGATTGACATGATACAAAGGAAGGGGCTAGACAAATCAGAAGCTTTGAGTGAAAGGAATGCCTTCTAGTTAGATGAGTTATAGTAGTTTCATGTAGAACAGACATCAGTTAGATTTTGAAAGGAATCCATTAATGGAATGAGAAAAAAAAACATAAAAATAGAAGGGATACCCATAAAATAGGATAAACAGGATGATACATGCCTCCTGCCTCATTTTAGAGAAGTAGTAGCCTATAGATATGTAATGATAAATACATTGTCAGACATAGCCAATGTGTTGATATTATCTATTTTCTGTCACCATCATTTCATTAAAATTGTTATCTCTAAAGTCAGAAAGATTTTTTTTGCCAAATCCAATGGCTTCTTTTGGTAAATGCTCACATTTCTTAATGTTTCTGCAGCATATATCATTACTAACGACTTCCTGTTCTGGAAATTTTTTCTTCCTTTGTTTTTTTCTGACAATGTTTTGGGGTATTGGCCAGGGTCTTTGGAGAAGAAATAGAAATGCAAAGCAAGAAAGTTCACAAGCTTCTCTTCAGTTAATTCTTGCTTCTTTCTCTTCCTGATTCTTCTCCTGACTCAGTGGTATAACAGTGAGTGTGATGAGTAGAGATCAGATTATAAGATTTAATGGTGAATATCAGCAAGTATCATAAGTAATGGGGACAAACTAGAACCATTCCCAATAAGATCAGAAATGAAACAAGACTGCCCACTATCACCATTACTATTCAATATTGTATTAGAAATGTTAGCTTTGGCGATAACAGAAGAAAAAGAGATTAAAGGAATCACAATAGGTCATGAGGAAACCAAATTATCACTCTTTGCAGATGATATGATGGTATACTTAGAAAATCCTAAAGACTCAACTAAAAATGAGTAGAAACAATTAACAACTTCAGCAAAGTTGCAGGGTACAAAATAAATCCACATAAATCATCAGCATTTTTATATATTATCAATAAAGTCCAGCAACAAGAGATACAAAAACAAATTCCATTCAAAATAACTATCAACATTATAAAATAAAATATTTCTCTCTGCCAAGGGAAAGTCAGGAACTATATGAAGAAAACTACAAAACACTTTCCATACAAATAGTCATACCTAATCAGTTGAAATATTATCAAGTGCTCATAGGAAGGCCAACCAAATATAATAACAAACTAAATTCATCTACTTATTTAGTGTCATCCCAATCAAACTCCCAAGAAATTATTTTACAGATACAGAAAAAATAGTAATAAAGGTCATCTGGAAGAACAAAAGGTCAAGAATTTCAAGGGAATTAATGAAAAAATGCTGATGAAGTTGCCTAGCTGTGCCAGATCTAAAACTATATTATAAAGCAGCAGTCATCAAAACCATTTGGTACTGGCTAAGAAATAGAGTAGTCAGTTAGTGGAATAAGATAGGATCACAGGACAAAATCGGTAATAACTATAGCAATCTAGTATTTGACAAAGCCAAAGACCCCAGCTTTTGGGATAAAAACTAACTGTTTTGCAAAAACTGCTGGGAAAATTGGAAACTAGTATAGAAGAAACTAGGGGATTGACCCATATCTAACATCACATGCCAAGATAAGATATAAATGGGTTCATGATTTAGACAAAAAGAGTAATATTATAAACAAATTAGAGGAACATAGGATAGTTTATCTGTCAGACCTGTGGAGAATGAAGCAATTTATGTCCAAAGAAAACAGGAACTCTTAATTGAACACCAGATAGATAATTTTGATTACATTAAGTTAACAAGTTATTGTGCAAACAAAACTAATGCAGACAAGTTAAGCGATAAATTGGGAAATCAGTTTTACATTTAAGGGCTCTGATAAATATATAGAGAATTGACTCAGATTTATAAGAATTCAAGCCATTCTCCAATTGACAAATGGTCAAAGGATATGAACAGACAATTTTTCAGATGATGAAATTGAAACTATTTCTGGTCATGAAAAGGTGCCCAAAATCTCTATTGATCAGATAAATGCAAATTATGATAACTCTGCGATACCACTACACACCTGTCAGATTGGCTAAAAAAACAGGAAAAGATAATGATGAATGTTGGAAGGGATATAGGAAACCTGGGACACTGATACATTTTTGGTGGAACTGTGAATGGATCCAACCATTCTGGAGAGCAATTTGGAACTATGCTCAAAAAGTTATCAAACTGTGTATACCCTTTGACCCAGCAGTGTTTCTACTGGGCTTATATCTCAAAGAAATTTTAAAGGAGAGAAAGGGACCCACATGTGCAAAAATGTTTGTGGCAGCCCTTTTTGTAGTGGCAAGAAACTGGAAGCTGAATGGATGCCCATCAGTTGGAGAAAGGCTGAATAAATTATGGTATATGAATGTCATGGAATATTATTGTTCTGTAAGAAACGACCAGCAGGATGATTTCAGAGGTGCCTGGAGAGACTTACATAAACTGATGCTAAGTGAAATGAGCAGAACCAGGAGATCATTATACATGGCAACAACAAGATTATATGATGATCAATTCTGATGGACATGGTTCTCTTCAACAATGAGATATTTCAAACTAGTTCCAGTTGTTCAGTGATGATGAAAGTCATATACACCCAGGGAGAGGCCTGTGGGATCTGAATGTGGACCACAAGATAGCATTTTCACGCTCTCAGTTGGTTTGCTTGCATTTTGTTTTCCTTCTCAGGGTTTTTTTTTTTCTTTCTAGATTTGATTTTTCTTGTGCAGCAAGATAACTGTATAAATATGCATACACACATTTAATTTGTAATCTATTTTAACATAATTAACATTGTACTATGGGAAGGGAGTGGAAAAGCGGGGGAATTTGTAACAAAAAGTTTTTCAAGGGTCAATGTTGAAAAATTACCCATGCATATGTTTTGCAAATAAAAAGCTTTAACAACAACAACCAAAAAGATTTATTGGCAAAAATACTAATTTGTAGATGCTGTGAGTTATTTACAATTCTTTTTTTGGTCTGGGATTTCACATTAATGTTTTTGAAAGAGAAAGTGCTAAGAGTTTTGGAGAGATTGGGTAGTGACTTCACATTCCCAGAACCTGCTGCTTCATTGTGGCACAGTTTAGCACTGTAGCAGGGCCCTAGCAGGACATATTCAATGCCTTATATGCTGAAGAGTGCCAGAAAAGAAAATTCTTCATGATGAATTTGGTGGTCATAAGGCATTGTATAGTTGCTATTTTATGTAGCTTTCATATTCAGGAAGCCATCAAGGTCTTCTGACCACATTTTGCATATATCAAAGGTCACACCAATCAAATCAATTCTCTTATTCTCATTCATTCACCAGAGGTCTAAGATAATCATCATCAATAAAAGTGTGAGGAGGAAGAAGGTAAGGATGGGCTGACAGGGAGGAGGGAAAAGTTCAGTTTTAGATCTTGAACTGAGTATTTCAATTTTTTAAATGAATTTCTTAATCTTGTAGTTTCTTTTAGCCTCTCTTTTGTTTTAAATGAACTTTTGACCATGGGAAAGTATTTTAATATATATTCAGTTCAAAGAAAAATTCCAAAATGCATAAAGGGTGTATCCTTAATGGCAGTTCTATAATCAGGTAGCCTGGGACATATTACATCAGGTCCCAAATAACCTAAACAGACTTTGCTTGCTGGGCAACACTCCACATTTAAAACAAAGAATGAAAGATGATGGGGGAAATCTAATTTTGCTCTCCTTGGTTTGAGCTCCCTGCCAGCTGGTTTTATGGGCCAAATTTACATTCAAGAACAAACTAAACTTCGTGCTCTACTCTGCTGTAATACAGCCAACTACTTTGGTATTTTCCTGTTGAAACAGATGTTCAAATTTTCAATTAATATACACTGTTGGAACCTCAGGGTTGATGGCAAGTTGTTAGATGACCCATTGGAGAGAAGGTGGAGCTCATACAACCTAACCCAATGAATTAGAGTAAATACATAATAACTCCACAGTACTTCAGCACAATTGGAACATGGGCTAAAAACTGGAATGCAGGTTACTGTACAGCCTGGGCTGGGCTGTGGATTTATAAATATCTGGAAAGATACAGTTCACTCTAACAGTGAGATTGGGAAAAGGTGGAGAGAGAAAGGGCCTGTGGATTTGTGTCTTGTATTTATCAGTTTTAGGGAGAAAAACATGAGACTGATTTATGGTGGTAAAGAATAGTGTTAGCTTTAAATAAGTGCAATTTAAAACTGCCTAATATGTTTTGAGGCTGCTGTTAGAAATAGAATAAAAATGTTTTCAAAATACATTCTCCTCCCATACTATGTCTCTTCTTCTCTTCACCTCCTATTTCTTCGTTCTTCTCTTTATGTTTATTTTAAATTTCCTGAGTTGACATGAAACTCAATGCCCAATCTGAAAAACTTTCAGTTAAGTCTTCTTATAAATAATACATATATATATATATATATTTATTTAAAAACTAACTTTTTAAAGCACTTTAAAGTTGTAAAGCAATTTATACTTTATGAAATTTAATGTTCACACCAGCCATTATGATTTACATTTTGCAGATTAGGAAATGGAAGCTGCCATAGAGTGGGTTATATACTCAGAGTTACAGGACCAGTAAGTGTCTGAGGTATAATTTGAATTCAGGTCTTTTTTAATTTAAGTCCAGTTTTCTGTGCATTTTACCAAACTATCTCTCACATAGGAGAGATAAATGCACATGTACCAGATTACAAAAAAAAAAGTTCCATGAGCCTTTATTTCTCAGCAACTGTTTAATAAAATAATGAAAAATAATAATTTGTGTCATCATTTTATTATGATTAAGTATTTTGGAAACATGGGTGAAGATACAAGATTAATATAACCATGTATTCATGTTCCATAAAAAGCAGAAAGATGGTTCAGGGAGCAGAGTGCTGAACTTGCAATCAGGAAGTTCTGATTTTAAATCTTGTTTCAGACCCTTATATTTACTAATTCTGTAACCCTAGGAAAATCCCTAAACCTTTATCTGTTTTAACTTTAAAATGAGGGTACTAATAGCACCTATTTTCCAGTGTTGTTATGAGAATCAGATGAAATAATATTTGCAAAAGCACTTTAAATAATGTGTCTGGAGACAGCTAGGTGAAGTAATGGTTAGAACATCAGCCCTGAAGTTAGGAGAACCTGAGTTCAAATCTGGCCTCTACACTTAACACCTCCTAGCTGTGTGATCCTCAGTAAGGAATATCCCCAATTGCCCTAAATATCAAAATAATAATAATAATAATAATAATAATAATAATATGTCTGACATGTATTAGGAGCTTAATAAATACTTGTTTCCAACCTCCTTCCCATAATTTAGTAGGTTTGGTAAAAGACAAAGTAACAAGAGTTCTTTAAATTTTTCTGTAGCTTCAAGTGGAAGATAAATTCCTTTCCAGGTTATTTTTTTTCTGAGAGCATTCTGCTCTTTATTTCCCACAGAAAAATAATATTTCATCAGAGAAATTTGCTTTGAAAGTATTTTTTTACAATTGCTATTGTTAATTATATTCTCTCCCCACTTATTTTCTCTGTCCTTTTTAACTTATCCCTTCTCAAAAATGTTTTGCTACTGACCACTCCCTCTCCAATATGCCTTTCCTTTTATCATTTTCCATCTTTTCCTATATTCCATTTCTCTCTTATTTTCCTGCTGGTTAAGATAGATTTCTATACCCCTATTGATTATGTATGTCATTTTGTATTTGAGCCAATTCTGATGAGAATAAGATTCACTCACTCCCTCTTTTCTCCCCCTCTTCCCCTCCACTGTAAAAGCTTTTTCTTCTCTCTTTGTTTATGACAAATAATTTGTACCATTCCACTTTTCCCTTTCCCTTCCTCTCAGTGCATTCTTGTCTCATCCTTTAATTTCATCATTTTAACATATATATATATATATATATGTACATATATATGTATATATACATATATATGTACATATA
>JAJPUD010026629.1:0-16308 GCA_023553655.1 Myrmecobius fasciatus
TCAGGTGCTAGCTATTCAATATATTACATGTTCAGGTGCTAGCTATTAGTATTCATCTCTATGTATCTCACACATACTGTAGTTCAGTCATTTTCCGAGTCACTTTTGACTGTTCTTGGCAGAGATACTGGAGTACCAATTCCTTCTCGGGATCATCTAATAGGTGAGAAAGATAGTAAGTATCTGATGCCAGATTTGAACTTAGGAAGATGAGTCTTAATGACTTCATGCCCTGGCTCTAATCACTGGGCTACCTAGCTGCCTATCTCATATGTACTTCTGTGAATATATTGTATCCTTCTAGTAAAATGGAAAATTGAAGACGGAACTCTCTCACTTTTGTCTTTGTATCTCTAAGTCCTAGAAGGCTGACTAGCACATGATAGGTGCTTAAAATTTTTTATTCATTGGCTAACCAGGATAAGGGCTGTTCCAAAGGCCATAGAAAGCACCACAAATTTCACCAGAATCTACTTTGTGTGTGTGGGGGGGGGGGGCTTGTCCTTCTGCCATAGTCAAGTGTCCCCTCTCTATTTTTCAAGTACAGGATGAAAAAGAAGCTCAATGGGCTTGAGCAATACTTCACACTCCAGGTGATGAAAGACAAGGAAGTGTTCCTTAAAAAAACTACAATACAAGTGGGGCTTCAGTGGGGAAAGGGAGGATCTAAGTGGACAAGGGTAGACTTGACCCTTGTCAGAAGTTGGGAAGTAGAAGACAGAGGTAAAGGAGGAAGAAAGGATGAACATGAGAGCCATGCTCAAGACAGAATTGGGGTTCTATGTAGACACAGAAAAATAAAATTTCAACTTAAAATTATGAAAGCTTTTCATGATGAGTTGAATTTTCTAAGGTTCTGACTTTTAAGCTTCAAGTGCTTGTAGTTTTAAGCTAATAGTCTTTGTGCTAATGTTAGTGGAGGTTGCCAATAAAATCCAGGTTTCCCAATCTTGATGGAGCTTTTTGTTTGCCATTACAAATGCAGAAGAAGATACCAAACTGGTGGAAAGAATGCTGATGGAATGGTGTGGGCCAGCCTTAGGGGTGGAGTTAGTGCCCCAGCTATTTCAGGGAGAGGTTTCATACTCAAGAAAAATATGGTGAGAAAGACCTGGGAAACTGCACCCATGTAGGGGAAGCTAGCTCCTTCACATGTCCCTGATCCCCAGTTTCCTTCCCAGGAATCTTTGGAGATTTTGCCTTTGGGTGGTAAAGGGGTCCATCTCGTGCTTTGAACTATGATATCTTGATTCTTGATGGAGAGCTCGTATTCTCCTGTGATTTATCTGGTCTATTCTAATCTATATAACTTGTCCAATTTCTCTTTGCATTTTGCTTAGATTAATGAGTTTGTTGATTATTTTGATATTTGTGATGATCTTTTGTGAAACAGTGTTTGGAGAAAAGGACAGGTGGGTTAGTCCTACTGTGTGCCAGGCACTGGGCTAAGCACTCAAGATATAAAGAGTGACAGTAAGTGAGAAAATGCTAAGGGATAATGAGCAGATAAACAGATTTTGGGTTTGGTTTTTTTTTTTTTTTTTTTTTTGCTTTTTGCTGAGGCAATTGAGGTTAAGTGACTTGCCCAGGGTCACACAGCTAGGGAATGTTAAGTGTCTGAGACCAGATTTGAACTCAGGACCTCTTGACTTAAGGGCTGGTGCTCAACAGATTTTGTTTTGAACCAGATTTTTACCCTCAGACCAGCAATATTGGAGGGGGAAGCTAGATCTGAATCTAGCCTAATATTCTCCTTGGACAAAGGTAAAGATCCAGTCATACTTCTCCTTCTGTCCTTAAGATAGAAACTATTCTTTGGAGAGGAATGGGCCACATTTTAGAGATATTTATTCTTGTCCTGCCTCTGAAACACATTTAGACAATTTCAACAACCTATCAGAAGATACTAGTGTTAGCCAATCAAATTACCCCACTGCACTTAAAGTGAGTGACAAGGCTCTATGTTCTGAAGTATATAACCTCTCTATATTGACTCAGTCAATCATAAGTTTAGATGAAGATTCTTTTTTTTTTCCATTTTAAACATTGATTTTTAAATTTTGGCTTTCAAATTCTGCCCATTCCTCCAGCTCCTCCCCTACTCTCTGAGAAGGCAAGCAATATGATATATGTGAAATCATGAAAAACATATTTTCATATTAATCCAGTTTCAAAAAAAAAACCAAGGCAATAAATATAAAGAAAGTGAAAAAATCTGCTTCATTCTGCACTCAGAGTTCATCAGTTCTCTCTCTGAAGATGGAGAGGCTATTTCATCATGAGTTTTTTAAACCTATCTTAGATCACTGTATTGATCAGAGGAGCTAAGTCTTTCACAATTGATCGTCATTAAAATATTGCTGTGACTGGGTACAATAGTCTTCTGGTTCTACTCACTTCACTTTGTGTCAGTTCGTATATGTCTTTCCAGGCTTTTCTCAAACCATCCTGTTTGTCACAAGAATATATCACCACTTGTTCAGTCATTCTCCAATTGATCAGTATCTTCTCAATTTCCAATTCCTTGTCACCACAAAAAAGATCTGCTACAAATATTTTTGTACGTATAGGTCCTTTTCCTTTTTTCTTTGATCTCTTTGGAATATAGACTTAGTAGTGGTATTGCTGAGTTTAGACCAAGGGTGCTTAACCTGGGTCCTTTCTTCTTTTTTTATGATTATATTTCAATATAATTGGTTTTCTTTGCAATATTATGTACTTTATTTTATGCATTTAAAAACCTGATTTTGAGAAGGAGCCTATAGGTTTTTTGTTTTGTTTTTGCTGAGGCAATTGGGGTTAAGTGACTTACCCAAGGTCACATAGCTAGGAAGTGTTAAGTGACTGAGGTCAGATTTGAACTCAGATCCTCCTGACTTCAGGGCTGGTGCTCTATCCACTGTACCACCCATCTGCCCCTGAGCCTATAAATTTTACTAGAACCCAGAGGGGTTCAGAACAGAAAGAAGGGTAAGTAGCTCTTGAAAATTGTTGGATGAATTTGAGTATTGTTGCACAATGTTTGTCACATCTTGTTAGTTGTCTAAAAAGTAGCATATTAATTCAGAATCCAAAGGTTCAAGCATCTAGTAGCATAGAAGAGAAGGGGAACATCTTGAGGACTACAGCAAAAGGACTTCTGGGAACTGAGTCATCCTTTTGCGACATGAGCTTTCTAACCTTAGATCCATTTCACCTGGACTCTTGTGTATATTTGTAGATGAGGATGTTACAGATCTTTGGGAGAGGGATGGTTTATACTAATTGTTCTTACTACACTACCCTTTAAAAAGCTAATTTAAGTCTAGCTGACTAATTGATAGAAACTGATAATGAGAAGGGAAAGCACACAAGTACAGGCTCATGAGCTATAGCATTAGAAATCCAAAATCCTCCCCTCCAATCCTTTAGGACTAACTCTCAAAGGAAGGAAAGGAAATAAATATTTATATAGTGCCTACTATGTGCACTATTCTATTTTTTTTATTAAAACTTTTTATTTGCAAAACATATGTATGGGTAATTCTTCAACATTGACCCTTACAAAGTTTTCTGTTACAAATTTTCCCCCCCAGTCCCCACCCCTCCCCTAGATGGCAGGAAGTCCACTACATGTTAATTATATTAAAATACTTGACAAATTGAATATATGTATACATATTTCCACACTTATCATTGTTGTGCAAGAAAAATCGTATCTACAAGAAAAAAAAATTTGAGAAAGGAAACACAATGCAAGCAAAAATCAATAAAGAGCATGAAAATATTATGTTGTGATCCACATTTCATATCCCTCTCTCTGGGTGTATATGGCTTTCTTCACTGAACAATTGGAACTGGTTTGAAACATTTCATTGTTGAAGAGAGCCACGTCCATCAGAATTGATCATCATATAGTCTTGTTGTTGCCGTGTATAATGATCTCCTGGTTCTGCTCATTTCACTCAGCATCAGTCCATGCAAGTCTCTCCAGGCCTCTCTGAAATCGTCCTGCTGGTCGTTTCTTATAGAACAATAATATTCCATAAAATTCATATACCATAATTTGTTCAGCCATTCTCCAATTGATGGGCATCCATTCAGCTTCCAGTTTCTAGCCACTACAAAAAGGGCTGCCATAAACATTCTTGCACATGTGGGGCCCTTTCCTTCCTTTAAGATCTCTTTGGGATATAAGCTCAATAGAAACACTGCTGGGTCAGAGGGTATTACTTGCACTATTCTAAGCACTTTCACAAATATATCATTTGATCCAACAGTCCTGGAAGGCAAGTGCTATTATATCTATTTTATAGTTGATGCAACTGGGACAAGCAGTGGTTAAATGACTCATACAACTATTTTGTGTCTGAGGCTAGATTTGAACTAAAGTTTTTCTGACTTCAGAAATCAGTGCTCTATCCACTCAACCACCAGCTGCTTCTAAGGAGATCAGACTTCTCAGTGTGCAGGTGAGTTGGGATGGCAGCCCTAGAATCAGTGCTACACTAAAAAAATTTTGACATATGACCAGGTACAATTAGGCCTCTTGTCATCATTTACTATCTGTGTGATTCACAATATCTTTCTCATATCCTGAAGTCCTTAAAGCGATATATCACTGACTGTTAGGAGGATCTAATATAACAAATGTATTTTAAACTCTTTAAAATTTATTTTTAAGGATCTTTTTTTAAAATCTTGAGTTCCAAATTCTCTCCCTCCCTTCAGTTCCTCTCCCACTCATTAAGAAGGCAAGCAAGATGATATCAATGATAAATATGAAGTTGTGTAAAACATATTTTCATCTTGTTGTTTAGTCATTTTTAGTCATGTCTGATTTTTTGTGAGCCATTTGGGATCATTTTGGCAAAGATAATGGAATCGTTTGCCATTTCCTTCTCTACCTTATTTTATAGATGAGGAAACTGAGGCAACAGGGTTAAGTGACTTGCCCATGGTCATACAGCTAGTAACTGTCTGAGGTCAGATTGGAAATTGGGTTCCCCTGACTTCACTATCTACTGCATGACCTAGACAATTCTATTTCCATATTAGCTATGTTGAACACAAGGGCAGAGGGAGAGAGGGAGAGGGGTGGAGAGCAAGAAAAATAAAGAAAATGAAAAAAGTATGTTTCAATTTGTATTCAGAATTCATTGTTCTCTCTGGAGATAGACAACATTTTTCATCATGTGTCCTTTGAAAGTGTCTTGAATCATGACATTGATCAGAGTAGCCAAGACTTTCGCAGCTGATCATCATCATATTGCTGTTACTGTGTATGATGATCTCCTGATCCTGTTCACTTCACTTTGCATCAATTCATGTGAGTCTTTCCAGGTTTTTCTGAGAGAATCCTGCTGACTGTTTCTTATGACACAATAGTATACCATAACTTGTTTAACCATTTCCCAACAAGTATCCTCTCAATTTTCGCTTATTTGCCACAACAAAATAGCTGTTATAATTTTTTTTTTTTGGTAAATAGATCTTTTCACTTTTTATTTTATCTCTTTGGGATATAGACTTAGTCATTTATTGCTGGGTCAAAGGGTATAGACATTTTTATAGCCCTTTGGGCATAGTTCCAAATTGTTTTCTGGAACGGTTGGACTAGTTTATATCTTCACCAACCATACATTAGTGTCCCTGCTTTTCCACATTCTCTTGGCATTTGTCATTTCCCTTTTCTGTCATGTTAGCCAATCTGATAGGTGTGAGGTGATACCTCAAATTTGTTTTAATGTGCATTTCTTTAATCAATGGTGATTTAGGGCATTTTTAAAACTATGGCTATAAAAAACTTTGATTTTTCTTCCTCAAAATTGTTTGCTCTTATTCTTTGACCACTTCTCACTTGGGGAATTATTCTCTCTCTCTCTTTTTTCTTTCTTTCTTTCTTTCTTTCTTTCTTTCTTTTTTTCTGAGGCATTTGGGATTAAATGACTTGCCCAGGGTCACACAGCTAGGAAGTATTAAGTGTCTGAGATCACATTTGAATTCAGGTCTTCCTGACTTCAGAGCTGGTGCTCTATCCACTGCACCAACTAGCTGCCCCAAATCCTTTTATTTTTTTATAAATTTTACAGTTCTATATTTTAGAAATAAGACCTTTATCAGAGAAACTTGAAGTAAGACTCCCTCCCCAAGTTTCTAGCTCTTTTTCTAATTTTGGCCGTATTGGTTTTGTTTGTGCAAACCCTTTTTAATTTCATATTGTCAAAATTAGCAATTTTATTTTTTGTGATCCTATTTCTTATCTGGTCATTAGCTCTTCCATTATCTATAGACCTGATGGATTAAAAGTTCTATGCTTTTCAGATTTGCTTGGAATATCACACTTTATGCCTAAATCATGTATTGGCAAAGAATTGGAAATCAAAGAGATATCCATCAGTCAGAGGATGGCAGAACAATTGTGGCATATGATAGTGATGGAATACTACCATGCCATGAGAAATGATGAGCAGGATGCTCCCAGAAAAACCTGTAAAGACTTACATGAACTAAGGCAAAGTGAAGCGAGCAAAACCACAAGAGAACATCATACACAGTAATAACAATATTATAATGATGATCAATTATGAAAGACTTAGTTTCTTTGATCAATACAATGATCCAAGACAATCTGAAAGATTCATGATGAGATATGCTATCCACCTCCAAAGAACTGAAGGAGTCTGAATATAGATCAAAGAATACTATTTTCATTTTTTTGTGGGTGGAGTTTTCTTTTGATCTGTGTTTCTTTCATAATATCACTGACATGGAAATATGTTTTGCATGATTGTACATGTATAACCTTTATCAAATTTCTTGCTTTCTCAATAAGGGGGAAGGAGAAGGAGGGAAGTAGAGTATTTAGAACTCAATTTTTTTTTCAAATGAATGTTATTGTTTTTGCACATAATTAGGAAAAATAAAATATTATTCATGTAAAAAAATTTCTAAATCATATATTCATTTTGACCTTATCTTACTATAAGTATGAGGTATTGGTCTGTGGCTAGTTTCTGCCAAACTACTTTCCAGTTTCTCTAGCAGTTTTTGTCAAATAGTAAGTTCCTGACCCAAAAGCTTGGTTCTTTCGGTTTATCAAACATCAAGACTGCTAGTATATAATGTGTGTTTTACCTGTTCCACTGAGTTGTGAAATGATTCAACCATTCTGGAGAGCAATTTGGAACTATGCCCAAAGGGCTATCAAACTGCATATCCTTTAGTCCAGCAGTGTTTCCGCTGGGCTTTTATCTTAAAGAGATCTTAAAGGAAGGAAAGGACCCCACATGTGCAAGAATGTTTGTGGCAGCCCTTTTTGTAATGGCAAAAAACTGGAAACTGAGTGGATGCCCATCAATTGGAGAATGGCTGAATAAATTATGGTATATGAATGTTATGGAATATCATTGTTCTGTAAGAAACGACCAGCAGCATGATTTTAGAGAGGTCTAGAGAGACTTACATGAACTGATGCTAAGTGAAATGAGCAGAACCAGGAGATCACTGTACACAGCAATAACAAGATTATGATGATCAATTCTTTTTTTTTTTTTTTTTTTTGCTGAGGCAATTGGGGTTAAGTGACTTGCCCAGGGTCACACAGCAGTTACGTGTCTGAGACCAGATTTGAACTCAGGTCCTCCTGACTTCAGGGCTGGTGCTCTATCCACTGCGCCACCTAGCTGCCCATGATGATCAATTCTGATGGTTATGGCTCTCATCAACAATGAGGTGATTCAGACCAGTTCCAATGGTCTTGTGATGAAGAAAGTCATCTGCATCCAGAGAGAGGACAGTGGGAACTGAATGTAGATCACAACATGGTTTTTTCACTCTTTTTGTTGTTGTTTGCTTGCATTTTATTTGTCTTTTTTTTCCCTTTTTGATCTGATTTTTCTTGTGTAGCATGGGAATATGGATAGAGGAATTGCACATGTTTAACATATATTGTATCACTACTGAGGAAGGGAGAGGAAAAAGACAGGGAAAAAATTAGAATACAGGATTTTGTAGGGGTGAAGGTCAAAAATTATCCATGTATACATTTTGAAAATAAAAAGCTTTAATTATTTAAAAAAAAAAAGCTATCCCACTGATCCACCATTCTATTTCTTAATTTCCAGATTATTTTGATAATTACTGCTAACAAATGTACTTTTTTCCCCCCTGAGGCAATTGGGGTTAAGTGACTTGCCCAAGGTCACACAGCTAGGAAGTGTTAAATGTCTAAGACAGATTTGAACCCAGGTCTTCCTGACTTCAGGGCTGAACAAATGTACTTTTGATATGTTCCCCACTTCAGTTATAGAAATACTGTTCTTGATTTGTTACTTTAATGCAAAATTTGCCCTCAGATAAGTTTCTAGGGACCCATTTGATAAAGCATATTTAAATCCCCAGATTTCTTATGTTAATGTGTGATTTCGTGACTGATAAAGCAGAGTACATGATGGTCAAGAAATCCTCCAACTCAATTTTTGATAAATCAATGAATATATGTTTCAAAGGCAACTAGATGACACAGTGGATACAGTACCAGTCACAGAGTCTAAAGGATTTGAGTTCAGATCTGGCTTCAAATACTTGGTAACTGTCTGACCCTGGGCAAGTCACTTAATCCTGTTTGCCTCAGTTTCCTCATCTGTAAAATGAGCTGGAGGTGGAAATAGCAAACCACTCCAGTATCTTTGCCAAGAAAACCCCAAATGGTGTCACAAGGAGTCAGGCACAAAAGCAAGAACTCAACAAGAACAAATGTATTTCAAATATATCTGATTCCTAAGTGCATTGTTAAAGGGAAGTTTTGCAGAGCAAACAGTTCCCTAAAAAGAAAATTAAGCACTGGAAGGTAAGAGATCATCTAAAAAGTATCATTTGATAAGTACAGTGGAAGTTGGTGGCTCCCTCTTAGTCATTTCCCACATTATCATGTCCCAGTTCCCAGCCCCAAATCTCAAATGCTTACAATCAACTCACTCAACTCAACTCTATAGTTAGGCTCTTTGGAACTCTCACATTCAGAATCCTCTGAGCATCATTTGGAGGATGGGAATCCAGGAAGCAGATCCTTGAACTCCCTTTCAGATTAAATTCAAGTATTATGCCATTGGGAGAAGGACAGACACATCATCCCCTGCTTTCCCATACTGCTCTCAATAAAAGGCCCAAGAAGAAAGATCAATAATCTCAGGCATTAGTTGATCTTCTCAGCCACTCACTAGAAGCTCCTGTGGGGTATCAGTTTGATAGTCTACAATCACACTAGCCTGAGAAGCTTCTTCATATGTCATTATCAGGTTGTGAAAATGAACTTTACAATCTCATTTTCACTAAAAAAAAAAAAAAAAGTATGAAAAGCTGGAAAAAACTATGTATATCCTCTCTCTTTCCTCCTCCATTCCAGCACTCTAACTGGTAATTAAAGTAAAAGGAGACTAGCAGTGAGAAATTCACAAGAGGAAAAAAAGAGCAAGAAAAAAGTTGGTATCAACTGTGGCTTCAAAAGTTTGAAGATCAACGGCCACAGTTCAGAGAGAAAATAGGGGTCCTAATTGACAGGGTGGAAACTGAACCTGCTTGGTGGGATGAAACTCATGAATAATCTTGAGGAAGCTAGGGGGAGAGGGAGAAAAAAAATTGGAAATCAATCTTATAAAAGTAAATATTGAAAAGTATCTTTACATGCAACTGGAAAAAAAAATACTATGTGAGAGAGAAAGAAAGAGAGAGAGAGAGAGAGAGACAGAGACAGAGAGACAGAGAGACAGAGAAGTCCATTAAAAAAGAAAGAAAAGAATTCATGTCCAGACCATAGCTTTTGGCAGGTAGACCTCATTTAAAAGAAATAGGGCAGTAAAGGGCAGAAGGGACTAAGACATTACTTTTAAGAAATATGCTCATCTGCATCAAAGAACAAGAATGAGAGATGATATACACTTGAAACAATTCAATACTGGACTACTTTAATGGGAAATGGAGAGCAGAAAAGATACCAGCATTGACTCTAATAATTTTATAGAGAAGTTTAACTAATATAAATCCATTGTCAAAACAAGGAGATCAAAAATGTCTTAAAAGGCCTTTAGCAATAAACATCTGACTCACCCAACAGAGAAAGCCGCCAAAGGCAACATAAGGTTAGGCTGTAAACTTGTCTATTAAATCTTACAAAGATAGATTATGGATGATTAGGAGGAGTATCATTTCGTAACATGGAGAGAAACAATTGAGGGCAAAATCAGTTTAAAGAAAGCTTGGCAAATATTTAATGATCAATTATAATGGACTTGGCTGTTCTCAACAAGGAGGTGATTCGGACCAATTCCAATAGACTTGTGATGGAGAGAGCCAACTGCATCCAGAGAGAGGAACATGGGGACTGAATGTGGATCCCAACATAGTATTTTCATCTTTATTGTTATTTGCTTGTTTTTGTTTTCTCATTTTTTCCCCTTTTTGATCTGATTTTTCATGTGCAGCATGATAAATGTGGAAATATGTTTAGAAGAATTGCACATTTTTAATCTATATTAGATTACTTGCTGTCTAGGGGAAGGGGTGGGAGAAGGGAGGGACAAAAATTTGGAGTATGAAACTTTGCAAGGCTCAATGTTAAAAACTATCTTTGCATATATTTTGAAAAAAGCCATTATTAAAAACTAAAAAAAAAAGAAAGCTTGTCAGGAGTTCCAACCTTTCGCAAAGTTAACACAAGGGCATTCAAAGATGAAAGTGGGAAAAGCCCTCAAACAGGAAAAAAAAACCATGGATAAGATCTGCAAAAAAGCAAGAGAATCACTACCTTTGGACCCTGATCTCATAGTTCTACAAATGATTTAAGGGGAAGTGGAAGTGACAGTAAAAAAAACAAAAATAGGAAAAGTAGCTGGATTGGGCCAAGTATAAACAGAGGAGATCCATGTTGGAGGTGACATAATTGTGAAAGCTTTGAGGGACACAAGGATATGTGGAAGGGAAAATGCCAAAAGTGGGAGAAAATTTCAAATCATATAATTCATAGTGCAATAAGATAGCTTAGAGAATATCAACAACAACTCATTTTTATAACCTATAGATTTACTTTCCCATATATATACATATACATATACATATGTGTATATGTATATGTATAAAGATTATCCTTAGTGGGGCAGCTAGGTAGTGCAATGGATAGAGCACCAGCTCTGAAGTCAGGAGGACCTGAGTTCAAATGTGACCTGACACTTAATACTTCCTAGCTGTGTGACCCTGGGCAAGTCACTTAACCCCAATTGCCTGGGGGGGGGGAGTTTCTCCTTGGTAAGGAGAGGAAATTTAAACATACAGATCTTTCATTAGATTGTGAGGTCCCCAAAGGCAGAGACTGTCCTTTGCTTTTCTTTATAGCCTCAGTGCTTAGCACAAGGTCTGTGTAGGTAGTTAATAGTAGTTATATTATGATTTTTTATTGACAAACTGATATTCAACAATGTATAGAGTGCATCATCAGACATAATATGTTCAGGAACCCTCTAATGACAATAGATGACATTGACATGGGAGTTTCATGTTTACCAACTGTATGTTCATCTGTAGTAGAAGAGATCTAAGTCAGAATCCAAGTCAGGCAGGAGATTCCCTAGAGGCAGACAATGATGTCTAGGTGTTCTTGTCTGTGAATAACACTTTATTGATTGTATCAACCCCAGAAATTTGCAGGGACTCCTGGAACAGATCTATAAACACTCAGTTAAGTCTGGTTTTACCATCCACATGAAATAGACCAAGTGGACGAAGATCTTCTACTACCTAGATTTCTTTTTCTTTGAAAGCATAAAAACTTTTTTAGCCTCTTTTTTGTAAGTTCCAAATTCTCTGTCTCCCCCCTGTTGACTCCCACAATGAGAAGGCAAGAAAAACAAACCTATTATTAATAGTTATAGCCGTGCAAAATGATTTCCTGCAGAGAGAAAGAAAAAAGAAGGGAGGGAGGGAGAAAAAGGAAGAAAAACAAGGAGGGGAAAAAAAAAAGAAAATGTTTCCATCTGCACTCTGAATACATCAGTTCTCTACCTCGAGGTGGATAGCACGTTTCATCATGAGTCATTGGAATTGTGGTCTATCACTGTGTTCATCAGTTACTAAATCTTGCTACAATATTATTGTTTACTGTATAGATTGTTCCCCTGTTTTTGCTCATTTCACTCTGCATTAGTTCATACACGTCTTCCCTGCTTTTTCTGAAACCAGCCCCTTCATTGTGTCTTACAGAATAATAATACTGCATCACATTCATATGCTATAGTTTATTCAACCATTTCCTAGTTGATGAGCATACCATCAGTTTCTTTGCCATTGTCTTTTCCTTTTTCTTTGATCTCCTTGGAATATAGACCCAGTAGGTATTGCCTTTTATGTTGTGTAGGTTTCAAGTTGCAACTGAATGAATGCAAATCCTTGGAAGATTGTCCAGAAGTACACGTATCTGGGAGAGAGACAATGCAGATAGAAAACAAGCTGGGCCCAGAATTAATCAGGTGGAGGCAAGTAAGCTGGATTGACTTCTAGAAATTGCAAAGTCCCTTCAGTGACTCCTAGCTTTCCATGAAAGCAAAGATCTACCTTTTAAACACTAACATTGTATCAGTGTTGCTGAATAATAGTGGAATAGGGATACAAAGTTTTCGCAATAATTAAATTCTCAATAATTGATAATTAATAAATTAATAATTAATAATTATCATAATTAAAAATTATCGTCGCACAGAAGTCCATCAAGAGGCACAGGGAGGGTTAGTTGGAGA
Organism: Myrmecobius fasciatus; assembly: GCA_023553655.1. Lineage (NCBI taxonomy): Eukaryota > Metazoa > Chordata > Mammalia > Dasyuromorphia > Myrmecobiidae > Myrmecobius > Myrmecobius fasciatus. Next base: position 12,765 of record JAJPUD010026629.1, read on the forward strand.
CTTCTGGATAAGAATTAGAGTAAAAGATGTTAAGGAATTACATGATAGGAAGAGACCATGGATTGTTCATGTGGTAAAGACAAAAATTATTTGACAAGACTGATGTGGATGCACAGGGAACTCCCTGACCAACTCAGAAGTTAAAGAAGACAAAAGCAACAAGCTAATAGAAGATGGATGTAACAAAGTGTCAGGAATGAAACCAGAGAGGAAATCTAACAAACAAAAAGTTGCTGGGTTTTTGTTGTTGTTGTTGTTTTTTAAAAGAAATCCTGGGGAAAGAGAAGGACCAGAGAAGGGGTCAATGAGGTGATGATGCTAATTGAAAAGAGAGAGGTTAGAACCACCTGATTGCTATTTTGTCTCTGTTTTCTCCACAAAGGTAAATGCTCTTTATATTGGAAATGACAATTAACCTCTGGAAATAGAACTAATGTACTCCAAGTACATTATGAAACAGATTTTTTTTTCACTTTCTTAATGTTTCTTGCTTTTATTTTACTTTATTAAACATGGCTAACATGGAAATGTTTTTCATGGCTTTACATGTATAATTGATAGCATGCTGCTTGCCTTCTCAATGGGTAGGGAAGGAGGGAAGAGAGAGAATTTGGGACCCAACATTGAAAAAAATGAAGGTTGAAAATAATGTTTTAAAAAAAGGAAACGACAAAACAAAAATGACTGATGCCCACGATAACTAAGAGGATGCTAAGAGAGCACTGGGTTGCCAACCTGGCAGGGAAATGACAGCTGTGACTGCTGAGACACTGCCAGAGACATCTGAGGGACATAGAAATTGGGAGATGTGGTGCTGCAAGATCTGAAGGGGGAAATATAGTCCTAATTTTCAAAAAAGGCAAGAGAAGAGAGTATGCAAACTAGAGGTCAGTGAGTTTGAACTGGATTTTTCGGAAAATTCTGGAGCAGATCATTAAGTGATCTAGCTGTTGGCAAACTTCTAGTGAAGGAAGCAGGGCTTTCCAAAGAGACAGTCCGGCTTCATACAGATCTCATCCTTTCCTTTGTGAGCAGGATTGCTTCACAAACATATGAATATAATGCAATGGGTAGAATTTATTTTTATTTTAGCAAAAAATCCAATAAAGCGTTTCATACTCTTCTTGTGGAGAAAATAGATAGAGATGAGATAAAACCATGAGATGGATTCAGAATTGGCTGGGTTATTCATTAATTATTAATGGTTCACTGGCAGCTAGAGATCTTCAGTGATGTGTCCCAGGGATTTTTGTTTGGTTCTGTGATACTTGGACCATTTTTATCATAAGTTTGTAGATGACACCATGTTGGGAGAGAAGCAGATTAACTAACAAACAGATGATGAGTAATAGGGTCAGGATTCAAAAAGAATCATGATAGACTAAAGAGAGCATTGGACTGAATGTAATAAAATGAAATTTATTAGGAATACATGGGAAATCTACTAGAGGTCAAAAAAATTCAGGATAGGGAAAAGAGCATGGTGGTGGTGGTTGTTGGTCAGCTGTGACCCCATTGGGGGGTTTTCTTGGCAAAGACACTGGAATGGTTTGCCATTTCCTTCTTTAGCTTATTTTTACCAATGAGGAAACTGAGGCAAATAGGATTCAATGACTAGCCCAGGGTCAATCAGCTAGTAAGTGTCTGAGCTTGGCATTTCAATTCAGGGAGAGGAATTTTCCTGACACCAAGCCTAGTACTCTATCAACTGGGCCACGTGGCTGCCCCAACAGAGCTCAGCTCTACTACCCTGACATTTTCTACTCCAGACAAATACACAGACATCATGAAAGCATTCTAAGCCACAAAACAAACAAAAGAACACGGTTCAAAAGCAGAGGAACAGAGGGATGGGGCAGAACATATGGGCACTTCTGCTTCACAACACTATTAAGCCAGAGGCAAAGAGCCCAGCATCCACCTGGGGCCATTTCTGCCCCCCAGAAGGACTTGAAGCAAAGACTGAAGCTGATGAAACATGAATCACCCAGTGTGGAAGAAGGCTTTGAGGTCCAGTCCCCAGGGAAACGGACATCAAAAGAGGGGGAGATAGAAAGCCAGCATTAGGAAAACTGAGGGGGAAAGACAGAAATCAACCAAGACCTTAGCAGAAACAAAACTGAAATGAAAACCTTGAGCACAAGCAGATAAACCCAAAAGAAAGATATTAATAGTAAAAGGGTATATGGCCTCTAGATCATGTAAAGAGCAGACTTCTATGACAGCATTGTAAGACAAAGGAAAATGAATCAGGGTTTGATGAGGAAGGGCAATCCGAGGAATTCCAGTGAGAGTATGGTGGTCCTGAGTGGTTTAAAAGACATTGTTGCAGCCAAAAGGGCTCATGGGATTGTGGTCTACACTAATCAAGCGAAGTACAGCTTTTAGGAGATAGAAGTATTCTTTGCCCTGCTCATAGTTTCAGAAGGACATTGATAAACTGGCCCATGTCCAAAGGAAGACAATCAGGATGACATATGGTCAGTGATAGGTAGAGGTGATGGTTAATTCAGAAAGGTCAGTCTGTTCGGTTTGGAACTAAGAAATATCCTGAGAGTGACCTTGACAGAAGCCATTGTTATCGTATAGTGAAGGTCCAGGTATAAAAAAGGCATCTTGCATTTCTGACATACAAATTTATGAGTTCACAAGTGACTTAGCTTCAAAGAAAGCAACTTTTGGGGCAGCTAGGTGGCGCAGTGGATAGAGTACCAGCCCGGAAGTCAGGAAGACCTGAGTTCAAATATGATCTCAGACACTCAATACTTCCTAGCTATGTGACCCTGGGCAAGTCACTTAACCCCAATTGCCTCAGGAAAAAAAAAAAAAGCAACTTTTAAAATTTAATATTTTATTTCCCCTCCCAATTACTGTTAAAAACAATTTTAAACATTCTTTTAAAAAAAATTCTGAGGGGCAGCTAGGGGACACAGTGGATAGAGCACCAGCCCTAAATTCAGGAGGACCTGAGTTCAAATCTAGTCTCAGACACTTAATACTTCCTAGCTGTGTGGCCCTGAGCAAGTCACTTAACCCCAATTGCCTCAGGGGAAAAAAAAATTCTGAGTTCCAAAATCTCACTTCCAATTTCCCCTTTCCACCTTACTGAGAAGGCATATAACTATTTCCATGTTAGTCATACTGTGAAAGAAAAAGCAAACAACAAAACCCCTCAAGTAACCATCAACTGGGGAATAGTTGAACAAGATGTGGTATATAAATGTAATGGAATACTATTGTGCTGTAAGAAATGATCAGCCGGGGAATTTCAGAAAAACCTGGCAAGACTTACATGAACTGACACTGAGTGAAATGAACAGAACCAGAAGAATACTGTATGCAATAACAGCAAAATTGTGCCATGATCGACTATGACAGACTCTGCTCTTCTCAGCAATACGATCCAAGACAATTTCAAAAGACTCGTTATAGAATATGCCATACACATCTGAGAAAGAATTGTGGAATCTGAGTGCTGATCAAAGCATACTATTTTTCTTCCTTCCTTCCTTCCTTCCTTCCTTCCTTCCTTCCTTCCTTCCTT
>JAJPUD010026630.1:3385-16307 GCA_023553655.1 Myrmecobius fasciatus
TTACAATTAAAAAAAACTAGGAAAAAAGCAAATTAAAAACCCTGAATTAAATACCAAATTAGAAATTCTGAAAATAAAAGGTGAGATTAATAAAATTTAAAATAAGAAAACTATTGAATTAATAAATAAAACTAATAGTTGGTTTTATGAAAAAAACAACAAAATAGATAAGCCTTTAGTTAATTTGATCAGAAAAAAGAAAGAGGAAAATCAAATTGTTAGTCTCAAAAATGAAAAGGGAGAACTTTCCTCCAATGAAGAGGAAATTAGAGTAATAATTAGCAGTTACTTTGCCCAATTTTATCTTGAACTAAAGGTAAATGTACCTTGTGGTCATTGTGTCATGTCTGGCAGGAGATGAGCTTCTCTAAAAATATCACATTTATTTATTCCAAGACTTAGACAATGCTTTTTAATTTTTAACATGGTCATAAGATATTTTACAATAGGGACACTTAATTTTCTCAGGGACTTTATTTACCTCAGCCCATTTATTAATCACTCATACAATAGCTTGTTTTTGTGCAGGGGTCAGTAAACCATGCAGTAGCCTACTTCTCTTATTTTTTTCCCATGACTTACTTGCTACCAATGTGTCCATCTATCACTGATGTTTCCTGTTCTTTTCATCATATCATTATTTATGTAAGCTCCGTATAGAGGAGAAAAGGGTCGGGGTGATTGGGTCTGGAATTGTTTCAAACAAGGGGGAGTAACTAGAGATTTCTTTTGGAGTTTTTTGGGGAAAGCTATCAATTTCCCAAGTTTCCCATTCTCTATGTTTGTTTCATACTTTGCTAATAGAGAAAGTTTCCTGTTTGGGCAGAAAGTACAAAGGGGCTTTTTGGGGGTGAAGGGCTTAGTGCTCAACCCCATTGTGATGGATGGGTATGTACATACAGCTATGCTAAGAACTCCTAGGACAGGAATTAAGCAGATAATCATTAACCAAATGTATCCCGAATGCTTAGTTCTGTGGAGCCTTCTTCAGGGTGCCTTGCACATGTCAGGGTCAAGCCGCTGTGGAGACCTTGTCATCCCACACAGGGTCCTTGGCTTCCTGCATTGGGGGAGGGGCTTTGCAGTGCTCTGTGCTTGCCAGAATAGAGGACCCTCCCCTCTCTTCTCTCTCCTCCTTCTTCTCTAGGTGGAGACCAGCTCTGCTATCTGTCTTCTGTGTGAGAGATGGAAAAGAACGAAGAGGAAGAGGAGGGAATTCCTTTTCCCCTGAGTCTGGAAGGATTTTCTGTGCAGCTGGAAATGTACCTATCCCCAGGTTCTTCCCCTAGGTATCCTCCATTACAAAGACTCCCCCCACTGCCTGACAGAAGTTTCTGCACTAATTTGCCTAGGGGTATTCTGGGTAAGCCGCACAGCATCTTTACAATTCCCCTACTGCCCCACCTCCTGTTCACCCCATTATATTCTGTTCTGTCCCCTCTTCAACCATCTCCTGAAATCCCCCCCAAATGTTTTTTAATTGAAGAAATGGCTAGTGAGCATGTAGAAAAGGGGATGATAAAGAGAAAAAATCATTAGGATTTCATTTAATATAGACCAAGCTAAATTAACTTAGTTTCATTTTTTTTTGTCAAGGTTGCTATAGTGATCAACCAGGAGGACGTTCAAGCTATAGTTTATATAGATTTTAGGGGAAATATTTGGGAAATTATTCAGTGGTCTTTTTGTAGAAGTGTTGTGGTGATGTGGCCTACATGATATTGAAATTAGTCATGAAACTGGCTGGATGATTGAAATATAAATGATCCATGTCAACTGGGAAGCAGGTATCCAGAAGAGTGCCCAAAGATTTGTCAGTTACTCTTTCTTGTTTAACACATTTATTAATAAATTGAAGAAGGGCATAAATAATATTCTTATCACATTTGCTAAGGACCCAAAACTGAGTGAATGCAATCAAGTTCCAAAAATATTTCAATAGAAAATAAGTAAAAAGAAAAAAATAAGAATTGTGCAAAATCTAACATAAAATTTATATATGTATATATACATATATATCACATATATGCATACACATGTATATATGTGATGTATATGTATACATGTGTATAAACACATATGTGTATATCTGTGCACAGATACATACATACACACGTCTGTGTATGTATATTCTGCCACTTCGATTTTAACAGTGAACTTTACAAATGTAAGTTGGAGGGAAGCATAATTACGTGGTAGTATGTTAGCCAAAAACATTCAGAATATTTATTGACTGCAACCTCAGTATGAGAAGTAGGATAATCTAACAAAAAAGGACATTAGGACACTTGTGCATTCAAAGAGGCCTGGCTTCTGAAAATAGGGATGTAATACACCATCCTTGCACTAGGGAAGGACTTTCTTTCCCTCTCCAGCTGGTGGTGCACTTCCCCTAAAATTACTTTATTTTACTTTCTACATAATTTATAGGTGTATCTATGTATATATGTATATATATATATATATATATATATATATGTGTGTGTGATATTAATATATTTTATACACAGACAAAGACCCAGAAACAGAGATCCACACTCTCTGGGAAACACACATTACATATAATATGTACAAATATGTATATATACATATTTACTTGAAAATTATTTGCAAATATATATGTACACACATATTTGTGTATTTTGTCTTTCATGCTATAAAACATACCCCTGAAAGAAAAGGATTGGTTTGTTGTTTGGTATCCCTAGTGCCAAGCACATTGTATGGTACTTAGTGGGTTTTTAAGAAATTTTAGGTGCTTAGCTCTTGGATATTTAGGGGAAGGAGGACTTTTTAGTATTCATGAAATAATATCACAGACGTAGCTGTCTCACTGACCTTATGCTTAGATTTGATGCAGAAAATATAACTGGAAGGAGAAATTGTTGTATTATATTTGGTGGTTTAGTTGTACCTTGGGGGTGATGGTACACTTAATAATTTTTCTCTCCACTGTCACTTTCAAGGGCTCTCTTCTAAATCACAGTTCCAATAATATTGCTTTGTGTTTCCACAGTCCCTACTCTACTCTACTCACCTACTTCTCTTGCTCTCTTCTCTTCCAAACACAAACCTGAATCGTATGACAATCCTTGACCATCCTATGTTATTCTGTGCACAACACCTTGGCCATTTCATCAAGCTAGTCATTGGTATTCCAGCCCAGAGGAACTTCCTCAGTGTAGCTCCACTGCTCCTCCCTTGAAGCAGTTGCTTCCCCTGGCAATTCCTGCACAGGGCTGAAGATGTAGAGGAAATCTTCCTCTTCCTTCCATGACCCACCAAGTGTTTCCCTCCAGGCAATTTTCTACTGGGTCACAAGAGGTCAGACTCATGGAGCTGTCCTTTACAAAGTGCTGATATGCTGTGGGGTTCTCATTCTCCCAAATGTTCTTGTCCAGCTCCCTGACAATATCTCTTTCCTACAGAGCCTCCATATCTTTCTGAGAAATGCAATCAGGATCTCTCTCCAGGTAGAGGTATCTCAGGTAGATCTCCTGAAATGAAAGGAATGACAGATGGACTAACCTTCCTGAATTTTATTCGGGGTCCCTTTTACTACATCACATAGTGCCATCACCCCCACTTTAAAGATCAGGTTACCCCATTTCAGAATATTCACATCCTGCCGCATTTCACTTTGGGGTAGGTCATTCTTATGTTATTGCAGGAATTTCTATAGTGTACACAGGAAGTTGAGATATGAACAATAAAAAAGGGGAAATACTTGCGATTTTCTGGTGATTCTAACTAGGAGGGTGATAGTGTGTTTAGCCGCTGAATGAAATCAAATGAGATACCCCTTGAAAAGCTCATTCTCCTGTTCTCCTTATTGAACTAGGTTGAAAGCACTTGAAATTGTGTCATCAAAAGCATGGAAGGACCAGTGAGATTGGAGGTCTATGTGTGTGATTTTGCTATATCCAGTCAGTCTTAGGGTTTCCACACTGAGGCCTATGATATTGCTTCCCCTGGTTTCCCCTAGACACGGTCCTACACTAATTCTGAGCAGCACAGATTCCCTTTTCCAGATGTTGTTCCCATTTCATCAGGGTTGCCATCTGCTGCACCTCTGGAATATTTGCCCCATGTCTGCAAAACATAAACTGCAAGGTATTTTTAAGCATAAACTCCAGAATGTCCTGTGCCATTCTTTCTTGTAGAAATGATTTCTCCTGAACAAAAAAAATGATGTGTGGAAATATGTATACATATATTCGATTTCTTAAGTATTCTAACATAATTATCATGTAGTGGATATCCTGCTATCTAGGGGAGGGGTGGGGAGTAGGGGGGGAAATTTGTAACAGAAAGCTTTGTAAGGGTTAATGTTTAGGAAGTACCCATATATATGTTTTGCAAATAAAAAGTATTAATAATAATTTAAAAAATGTCTCTTCTTAGATCCATCTAACCCCTTTGTTCATCATCCAATAAACCCATTTTCTTATTGGGATGAAATTCCTTGAAAAGGCGACTTACAATAGTCACTTCCATTTCCTTTTTCCCTCTTCTTAACTCTATGCTGTATACAGTCAGCCCTCATTTTCACTGGGTCTATGCTTTCTTTGTACTTCATCTGTTTATATTTGCTTCCCCTATTAGATATGAGATCTTTAAGAAAAGGGATTGTCTTTAGCTTTTATTTTTCCCCAAAATTCCTAGTACTTTTAGGCACTTTATAAGTACTTGTTGCTAAAATAACTGATATGTCATGCTTTTCTTCATCCTCAGTCTTTCTCTACCAACTGCACCCAGCCATTCAGGACCTCATCACTTAATGCATATTCTATGCACCTAGTAAATGCTCAACAAATATTTTCCATAAATTCATTCATTCATGGCTGGGAGAACAGAGCTCTCCTAAAATAGAAAATGAGTTTCAGGCTCTTAGATAATCATTAGTCTCCACCAGTTGATCTCTGGAAAAAATCAAAAGGCAATGTCAGAAATATCAAGAGAATGAAAGTGGGATGAGAACTTGAGAAGATGGAGTTTCCATGGCAACCCTTTCCCTGACTATTTTGAAGATGATAAAAATAGCACTTGGGAATTGTCCTTCAGGATGTGCTTTGCTTGCTTCACTGTGTTAACTGTTTCAGACGGTGTTGCAATTGCCTTTCTGAGACACTGGAGAGACAGAAGGAAGCACATGTGGATGTGGCAGACGAGTCAATACATCATTCTCACCTTGGCAGGCATCTCTTCACAGACCCAGATGGAGACAGACCCCAGCCCTCAACTTCAAAACCTTGGCAAGAACAGGATCCTTTAAGCTATCAGAGCTGCTTTCTGCACAGCTGGCACAGTCATCTTGGAAGAGAGAAACCATTGGAAAGGCAGAACCCATCTTCCTCATCACTGGCAGAAACAACTGCTGACCAACTTTCCCAATAGGCACAAAACACACCAAAGTCTCTGCAGTGGCAGCATTCTCTAGACCAGCTAGCCTACATCCAGTCCATCTCTCACAGTCATCACTGGGGCAGGTAGGTCCCATAGAGAGAAGGCCAGAAGCTTCACTAAACTGCCAACCAGGTGCTGCTCAAAGGGCAGGCTAGGTGAAGAAGGAAAACAATCTGACATAAGGACAGGAAGCATCTCAGGCTCCACTTTATTTTGTGATGCTACAAATCAATCTGGGGTGGGTATTTTTGCATCAAGTTTTACTTGCTTTTCGAAAGATCCACCCATTGCTCTGATCCCTGACGTCTGTCTCATCCATTTGGCAAACGACCACCCTGTATACACCTGAAGAAGCAGCAGGCCATTCTGGAGAGGAATCAGGGCAGACACCCCTCCTCTCCTCCTGCATGGACTATTCCAATAGCTTCTGGGTTTGCTTCCTGCCACAGGTCTCTGTCCTCCAAACTGCTGCCAGAGTGAACTTCCTAAGGCCAGGGCTGACCTTGTCACATATGTCCATCCCCAACATGTTCTAGCGACTCCCTTTCACCTCAAGGACTGAATGTAAAATCCTTTGTTTGGCACCCAAAGCCCATGACAAGATGCCCAGATCTTTGCAGTTCTCCTACACATACCCTCTTTCCCGATAGTCTGTGACCCAATGATAGTCTCCTCTTTGCTCCTCTTCGCACAGGACAATCCATCTTCCAGCTCTGGCCATTTTCCCAGGCTGCCCCTGCTCCCTGCCATGCTCTCCCTCCTCATATGCCCCGCCTGGTTTCCCTGACTTCCTTCACATCCCAGTTGGTATCCTACCTTCTACAAGGAGTCTTTCCTGCTCCTCCTCACTTGCAGGGACCTTGTTCTCTTGCTTCTTTCCAATTTGTCCTATATATGGTTTTTTGGTACATTAGTTGGGGAGCAGCAGCTGAGCTTGACTTGGGCTTGTTAAGGGGTGGCCACCTTATGGAAACTTTGAGGGTAGAACAAAGAGAGGAAGAGGTAGGTCCAAAGAGGTGTCCTGGACTCAACAAAACTAACTTCCAGGCTGTCTATCTATTCTATTTAAATTTTATGTTATTAGATTTTACACACAAGTCTTTGGCCTATCTAGATCTTTCTGCATCTTGACTCTGTAATACAGTTGGGGGCTATCTCCAAATCGAATAAGGATGCTGTCTATGCCCTTTGTCCAAGCAATTCATAAAAAAAGTTAGGCAGGAAAAGGTTAATGGCAATTCTTTAGAGTATTCCACTAGAGACCCCATTCCCTTATATTCCAATCAGTCAGTTCCAGGTTTAATTTCATTATCACCTGGGCAACATCTCTGTACCATCACTACAAAAGAGCACTGAATAATTCATGAAATATTTTGCACAAATTTATGTGAACTTCTGTCTACTGTGTTCTGGCTGACCATTTTAGCAACTCTGTTGAAAACAGAAATGAAGTTAGTTTGGCTTAGCCTATATTTGATGAAATGATGATGATTTTTCTTTTCATAATTCCTATTTCTGGATGTTCTTTAGCTATCTTTTTAGAACATGATCTATTTATGGCACAAAATTATTCAATAATTTTAGGTAGAATTTTCATTTTCATTATATTGGCTCATCCTATCCACGAACAACTGATATTGCTCCACTTTCTTAGATCTGATTTCTTGTATGTGAATAGTATTCTGTTTTCACAAATCTCCAGAGTATGTCTTGGCAGGTATATTTCCAAGTATTTTAAAATATTTACAGTTATTTTAAATGGGATTTTACCCTATCTATTGCTACTGTGTTTGTTGGTTATATATAGAAGTAATAATGATTTATATCGATTTATTTTATATCCTGTTATATTGGTAAAGTTGTTATTTATTTCAATTACTTTTCTAAAAGACTAAAATTGTTTCCTCATTGCCTATTCTAATTCTTTCCATTTTTTTCCTTTTCTTATTGTTAAGCTAACATTTCTAATACAATATTGAACAATAGAGGTGATAATGGACATCCTTGCTTCATTTCTGATATTATCTCCATTAAAAATATAGCAAAAGCAAAGTTATAGATGTTTTAAGGAAAGCCCCATTTATTTGTGTCTTCTCTAGATTTAGACTGTGTAGGCTTAAGTTGGCAAAGGGGTCTTTAATCATAGACTCTTCAAACTGGAAGGATCTTTATGTAAAAATGTGGAGCTTCATTGATTATCCCACCTTATATAAAGTTAGTAAATTTTTTTCTTAGGCAACTACAGTTATTATTTCAATCAGTCAGAACAAAAAGTGTAGCAGGTCTGCATATCTCCTGGAATCAGTGAACCACACTGCCTTGATGGATTTGGTCAGGCCTTTAGGAAACTGTAGGAATTTCCTTATGTAGGAAAATAAGGACGCATCCTAAAAAGACAGAGTATCCTAGTGTTTGGAAATAGAAAGGAAAGAGCATCGTTCAAGTAAGCTGAGCCTAGAAACAGCAGAACTGGATAAAGCAGGAACATGAAAAAGAAATTACAGCATTGAGCTGTCAGAGAAGGACAATATCACAGATGGACACGCCAAGGAGAAGAAGGAGGCCCAATTCTCTCAATTGAGCACATGATTTATAAAGAGGGAGGCCCGGCTTCCAGGACCTGCCAATCTCCAGAACAAAGCATTTCCTGCCCACTCAATACACACAGATATCATATAGACCTTTTGCAAAGAGGTTTCCAGTCAGTCTGGTCTGCATTTGATATTCTAAAAAGCCACAATTAATCTCTTCCTGCAGCACAAATTCCCAATGAAAAACCACACCAATCTCTCACAATCCGTATTGTGAGAAGTCCTCAGTTTCCCATCTCACTCAACATTATAACCATGAGCTCGTTATGAAAGTGATAATATAAAGCCCTGCCTCAGGATACACGGTTCCCTCTTCTGCAGCTTTGAAGAATTTATTTTAGAAGAAATACTTTGGGTTAGGACATTGCCTAGCATTTAGACCAGGGTTGGACTCTCTACAAGAACTGCCATTTTGATCTCTCTCTAGATTGCCTCTGGCCTCTATGTGCTTGAGACAGGAAGTACTAGAGTTCTTTATGTAACTAAAAAGCAGATGACTGCGGTCTATGGCTAGACAGGTGTTAATTAGGCAAAGTGGAGAAGAAGCAAACCTCTTCTTGAAACCCTGGGGCTCAAGCAGGTGGGTACACTGCTGCCACCAGTCTAGGTCCTCTCAGATGCTCAGAGTTCATTTTTGATCTTCTTTTTCTCTGGCAAGCTTATTCCTAACATCTGCTTCCTAGTAGTGCATCTGGGAAACAGACACATGGTAGAAGTTGATTGGGAAAGACTGGCAGGTGGGCATGAAAGAAGCCAACCAGTATAGGGAGCAATGAGAAGATCAATTTAAACAGTACATCCAGCATGGGTAAAATTAACAAGGGAGAAGTTGGACTGACAGTCGTACCACTCCTTTGTGATGAAAACCATTCCATTTGTAATAAGAATGTGCTCAGTTTCCACAGTACCATTAGACATAGTGAGATTTACAGAATACTTGTACAGGTGGTGGTGATGAAGGGGCTCCAGAGAAGAGTCCCTAAAACTGGGAGTGAAGTAGTCTGTGGAAGTGAGTGGTGACCTATGGGAAATATCTTCCAAGAAAAGGGAGTGCACTAAAAGTCTCTTCTTTGAACCCCACTGAAAATGTTTCTGATTTTCCTTCAATAATCAATAGAATAACAGATAGAGCCCACAAATATTTGTATCAATACTCAATTATTCTTACATCATTTAGATATATTTCAGGACCTTATTTCATACAAACATATGTGTATGTATTCATACATATTCATATATATATATATACAAACAAATATACACACACACACAGTAATAGGCAGAGAACTAGGTCAATTATTAATTTATCTGATTGTTTGTTTAATGAAAACTAGAATTAAGCAAAAGGATTTTCCAGAAATTTGATAGGGCACAACAACTATCCCACTAAAGATCAAAATATATTAAAAATTCACACATAAATGAGATATAAAAGGGCAATGAAGAGCAAATTAAAGGAGGAAAGAGCAAATTATTTTTTATATCTATGTGTAAGGGAAGAAGTTATGACAGAACAAGCAACAAAGATAATCATGGAAATTAAAATGCATTAACTGTGCTTTTATAAAGTTTAAATTCTTTTGCACAAATTCATCAAAAATAGTTAAAAACATGATGGAAACAATAAGAAATAACATCTTTGTAGGAAAGTTCTTTAAAAAATAAAACATATGCCATATATAGAAGTAGCTGATTACAGTTTTTAAGATTAAGAGCTGTTTTCTTATAGATCAAAGGATATAAATAAGAATTTTTCAAAGAAAGAACCCCACAGCAGATCAGCACTTTGTAAAGGACAGCTCCATGAGTCTGAACTCTTGTGACCCAGCAGATAATTGCCTGCAGGGAAACACTTGGTGGGTCATTGAAGGAAGAGGAAGATTTCCTCTACATCTTCAGCCCTGTGCAGGAATTGCCAGGGGAAGCAACTGCTTCAAGGGAGGAACAGTGGAGCTTCACTGAGGAAGTTCCTCTGGGCTGGAATATCAATGATGAGCTTGATGGAATGGCCAAGGTGTTGTGCACAGAATAATATAGGATGGTCGGGGATTGTCATAAGATGCAGGTGTGTGTTTGGAAGAGAAGAGAGCAAGAGAAGTAGGTGAGTAGGGTAGAGTAGGGACTGTGAAAACACAGCAATAATTTTGGGACTGCGATTTGGAAGAGAGGGTGGCTTGAAAGTGACAGTGGAGAGAAAAATTATTAAGCGTACCATCACCCCCAAGGTACAACAAAGCCACCAAATATGATACAACACTTTCTCCTTCCAGTTATATTTTCTGCACTAAGTCTATGCATAAGGTCAGTGAGACAGCTAGGTCTGTGATATTTCATGAATACTGAAAAGTCCTCCTTCCCCTAAATATCCAAGAACTAAGCACCTAAAGTTTCTTAAACACCTACTAAGTACCATACAATCAGCTTCGTACTAGGGATACAAAACAACGAACCAATCCTTTCCTCTCAGGGGCATGTTTTATATCATGGAAGACAAAATACACATAAATATGTGTGTACATATATATTTGCAAGAAATTTACAAGTAAATAGGTATATATACAAATTTGTACATATTATATGTAATGTGTGTGTCCCAGAGAGTATGGATCTCTGTTTCTGGGTCTTTTTGTGTGTATAAAATATATTAATTTCATATACATATATATATATATGTACATAGATACACCTATAAATTATGTAGAAAGTGAAACAAAGTAATTTTAGGGGAAGTGCACCACCAGCTGGAGAGGGAAAGAAAGTCCTTGCCTAGTGCATGCATGGTGTATTACATCCCTCTTTTCAGAAGCCAGGCCTCTTTCAATGCACAAGTGTCCCAGTGTCCTTTTTTGTTAGGTTATCCTACTTCTCATACTGAGCTTGCAGTCCATCAATATCCTGAATATTTTTGGCTAACATACTACCCCATAACTATGCTTCCCTCCAGCTTGTAATGTTCACTGTTAAAACTGAAGTGGCAGACTATACATACAGACATGTGTGTATGCATGTATCTCTGCACAGATATATGTATATATGTTTATACATACATATATATCGCATATGTACATGTGTACATATATGTGATGTTTACATATACACACAAATTTCATGTTAGATTTTGCACTATTCTTATTTTTCTTTTTTTTCCTTTTTATTTTTTTCTTATTGAAATTTTTTTGGACCTTGATTACATTCATTCAGTTTTGGGTCCTTAGCAAATGTGATAAGAATATTATTTATGCCCTTCTTCCATTTATTAATAAAAGTGTTAAACAACAAAGAGTAACTGACAAATCTTTGGGCACTCTTCTGGATACCTGCTTCCCAGTTGACATGGATCCTTTATATTCCAATCATTAAGCCAGTTTCATGACTAATTTCAATATCATCAATTTTCAATATCACATCAGCACAACACCTCTACAGAAAGACCACTGAATAATTTTCCAAATATTTCCCCTAAAATCTATATAAACTATAGTGTGAATGTCCTTCTGGTTGACCACTTTAGCAACCCTGACAAAAAAAAATGAAACTTAGTTATCCTGTCTTGGCCTATTTTAAATGAAGTCCTACTGGTTTTTCTCTTTATCATCCCCTTTTCTACATGCTAATTAGCCATCTCTTTAATTTAAAAAAAAAGCATTTGTTGGGGGGGATTTCAGGATGTTTTTTTTTTAATTGAAGAAATGGCTAGTGAACATGTAAAAAATGGGTTGATACAGAGAAAAATCAGTAGGATTTCATTTAAAATAGGCCAAACCAGATTAACTTAGTTTCATTTTTTTGCTGTTTGCTAAAGTGTTCAACTAGGAGGACGTTCAAGCTGTAGTTTATATAGATTTCAGGGGAAATATTTGGAAAATTATTCAGTGGTCTTTTTGTAGAAGTGTTGAGGCGATGTGACCCACATGATATTGAAATTAGTCATGAAACTGGCTGAATGATTGGAATATAAAGGATCCATGTAAACTGGGAAGCAGGTATCCAGAAGAGTGCCCAAAGATTTGTCAGTTACTCTTTCTTGTTTAACACATTTATTAATAAATTTAAGAAGGGCATAAATAATATTCTTATCACATTTGCTAAGGACCCAAAACTGAGTGAATGCAATCAAGTTCCAAAAATATTTCAATAAGAAATAAGTAAAAAGAAAAAAATAAGAATTGTGCAAAATCTAACATAAAATTTATATATATACAAACATATATATCACATATATGTATACACATGTATATGTGTGATGTATATGTGTGTATAAACATATATGTGTATATATGTGCATAGATACATACATACACACGTCTGTGTATGTATATTCTGCCACTTCGGTTTTAACAGTGAACTTTACAAATATAATTTGGAGGGAAGCATAATTACGTGGTAGTATGTTTGCCAAAAACATTCAGAATATTTATTGACTGCAAGCTCAGTATGAGAAGTAGGATAACCTAACAAAAAGGGACATTAGGACACTTGTGCATTCAAAGAGGCCTGGCTTCTGAAAAGAGGGATGTAATACACCATCCTTGCACTAGGGAAGGACTTTCTTTCCCTCTCCAGCTGGTGGTGCACGTCCCCTAAAATTACTTTGTTTTTACTTCCTACATAATTTATAGGTGTATCTATGTATATATATATATATATATATATATGTTGTGGTGATGTGGCCCACATGATATGGAAATTAGTCATGAAACTGGCTGAATCATTGGAATATAAAGGACCCATATCAACTGGAAAGCAGGTATCCAGAAGAGTGCTCAAAGATTTGTCAGTTACTCTTTGTTGTTTAACAGTTTTATTAATAAATTGAAGAAGGGCATAAATAATATTCTTATCACATTTGCTAAGGACCAAAAACTGAATGAATGCAAACAAGGTCCAAAAAAATTTCAATAAGAAAAAAAAGAAAAAGGAAAAAA
>JAJPUD010026631.1:0-16305 GCA_023553655.1 Myrmecobius fasciatus
CCAGTGCTGAAAGGTTCTGCTGATTGATTGATTTCCAGTGCTGGGCATTTCTGCTGATTGATTGCTTTAGGGTGCTGCATAATGGCAGCTAGGTCTGGTGCTCTTCAGGGGTTCAGTAGTTCACAATCTACCCCCCAGAAAAGGCAGATCTGCCAAATCACCTCCTTACAGTCAGGACAGATTGACACAAGAGGCCCATAAAGACTCCCAGGTGCGTGGAAGCCAATACCTCCACTCCAGCTCCATGCTCTGGTCTCGTTGTGCTGCTATCTGAGTTAGGCAGACCACCCCTCTGCCCGATTGAAACAGACCTTTTCTGAAGTTCTTCTAGGGTATCTTCTTCTAGAAATGTCTTGCCCAGATATTTGTGGATTCTTTGACTCCAAAACCAATTTAGAGGTTTCATCTGCTGTTGGTTTGAGGGAAGCTTAGAGGAGGTTACAGAGAGTTGTGTCTGCTCTCCACCATCTTGGCTTCACCCTTGGAAATCCTCTCAGGAAACAACCAGAAAATAATTCTTTAAAAAATATAATCGGTCAAATGGAAGCTAATTTACTATATGAAAAATCAAGAATCAATCAAACAAAATTTTTAAAAAATAAAAAAGAAGAAAATATGAAATACCTTATATGAAAAACAATTAACTTGAAAATAGAACCAGTGTAGATAATGTAAGACTTATCAGATCATCTGAAAGCCACAATTCAAAAAAAGACCCTGGGAAATATCTTCCAAAAATTATTAAGGAAAAATGCTCTCTATCCTAGAAAGAGGGGGTAAAATAGTAATTGAAAAAATCCACTGATCATCTTTTCAAAGAAATCCCTAAATGAAACCCCCCAAAATATTGTAGCCAAATTTCAGAACAATCGAGTCAAGGAGAAAATATTTCAAGCAACCAAAAAGAAACAATTCAAATATTGAGGAGTCACAGTTAGAATCACAGAAGACTTAACAGCTTCTACATTAAAGAATGAAAGCATGTGGAATATGATATTCCAGAAAACAAAGGAGCTTGGATAACAACCAAGTATCAACTATTCAGCAAAACTAAACATAATCTTTCAGGGAAAAAAAGATGAATATTCAAGAGAATATAGGACTTTCAAACTTTCCTGATGTAAAAACAGATGAACAGAAAATTTGATCTTCAAAGACAAGACTCAAGAGAAGCACAAAAAGGTAAAGAAGAAAGAAAAAAAATGCATGTTATACAATAAGATTCGACTTAAAATCTCTACATGAGAAGATGAGAATTATATTTCGATTAGAGCAGTTATAAGGAATATACACAGACAGAGGGTGTGAGTATAAATTGATTTTGATATGATGATCTGAAAAAAAAAAAGAAAAAAAATATTGTACTGATAAAAGAGAAAGGGGGAGGCAGAATAAAGTAAATTATGTCAAAGGAAGAAGTGCAAAAGACCTGCTACAGTAGAGGAAAAGAAAGGAAGGGGTAAGCATTGTTTGAATTTTATTACCATTAGGTTTGGCTCAAAGAGATACTAACATACATACTCAATTGGCTATAAAACTTTTTTCTTACAGTTATTGGAAGTAGGAGGGGAAAGGAGGGGGAAAAAGAACAGGGGGTTGATAGAAGGCAAGATAGAAGGGAAGGAAGTGGTGGTCAAAAGCAAAAAAACTGAGAAGAAGAACAGGATGAAAAAAGAAGAAAAGGATAAATTGGGGAGGTTGGAAATAGAATGCAAAGAAATACAGAGTTTACTATCAAAATTTATTGTGAATGGGATGAACTCTCTCATAAAATGAAAGTGTATATCAGGGTGGATTAAAAAACAGAATCCTATAACTTATGATTTACAAGAAACACATCTGAAACAGAGACATACACACAAAGTAAAGATAAAAAAGACTGGAGCAGATTTATATTAAGTTTCAGATGAAGTAAAAAAAAAAGGAGGAGTAGCAAATCTAATCTTAGACAAATAAAAACCAAAAATTGATCTAATTAAAAGAGATAAGGAAGGAAACTATATCCTGCTAAAAATTATCAAGACAATGAAGTAATATCAAGACTAAACATACATGCCTCAAGTGGTATCTCATCCAGATTCTCAGAGAAATTAAATGAGTTACAGGAAGAAATAGACAGTAAAATATACTGCTGAAAAATCTTAACCTCTCCCTCTCATAACCAGATAAATTCAACCATGACATAAGAAAAAAGTTAAAGAGGCAAATATAATTTAGTAAAGTTAAATATAATAGACCTCTGAAGAAAACTAAATGGGGATAGAAAGAAACATTTTTTTTCTAAGCAGTACATGGCTCCTACACAAAAAAATGACCATGTATGAAAGCATTAAAAACCTCATATTCAAATTCAAAAATATTAAATGCATCCTTTTCAGAGCACAATGCAATAAAAACTTAAATGAAATAAAGGGCCATAACCTCATTTCTAAAATATATAGAGAATTGATTCAAATTTATTAGAATTCAAGCCACTCTCTAATCAATAAATGGTCAAAGGTTATGAACAGACAATTTTCAGATGATGAAATTAAAATTATTTCTATTCATATAGCATTTGAAGGTGCTCCAAATCACGACTGATCAGAGAAATGCAAATTAAGATAACTATGAGGTACCACTACACACCTGTCAGATTGGCTAAAATGGCAAGAAAAGATAATGACAAATTTTGGAGGGGATGTGGGAAAAGTGGGAAACTGATACATTTTTGGTGGAACTGTGAACGGATCCAACCATTCTGGAGAACATTTTGGAACTATGCTCAAAAAGTTACCAAACTACCAAACCCTTTAACCCAGCAAGTTTTTCTATTGGGCTTATATCCCAGAGAGATCATAAAGGAAGAAAAGGGACCCACATGTGCAAGAATGTTTGTGGCAGCCCTTTTTGTAGTGGCTAGAAACTGGAAACTGAAGGGATGCCCATCAATTGGAAAATGGCTGAATAAAGTATGATATATGAATGTTATGGAATGTTGTTGTTCTATAAGAAACAATGAGCAGTATAATTTCAAAGAGGCCTGGAGAGACTTGCATGAATTGATGATGAGTGAAATGAGCAGAACCAGGAGATCATTATACATGGCAACTACAAGACTATATGATGATCAATTCTGATTGGACATGCCCCTCTTCAACAATGAAATGTTTCAAACCAGTTCCAATTGTTCAGTGAAGAAAGCCATATACACCCAGAGAGAGGGATATGAAATGTGGACCACAATATAACATTTTCATGCTCTCTATTGATGTTTGTTTGCATTATGTTTCCCTTCTCAGATTGATTATTTTTTTCTTGGAGATCTGACTTTTCTTGCACAGCAAGATAACTGTAAAAACATTATTTTATTTTAACATAATTAACATGTAGTAGACTTCCTGCCATCTAGGGGAGGGGTAGGGACTAGGGGGGAGGGAAATATGTAACGGAAAGCTTTGTAAAGGTCAATGTTGAAAAATTACCCATACATATGTTTTGCAAATAAAAAGCTTTAATAAAAAAAGAAAGAAAGAAAGGGCCATAAGTAAAGGAAAGATAGGCTAAAATTTAATTGAAAACTAAATAATCTAATAATAGGAATGAGTGGGTCAAACAACAAATGATAGAAACAATTTCATCATAAAGATTAACAATATTAAGAAAATATACTAAAAATAATTGGATTCAGATAATGCAGTTCTTAGTGAAAATATATCTCCAAATGCTTATGTGAACAACAAAGAAAAAGAACACATCAATGATGTGCACATAAAAATGAAAAAGATGGAAAAGGACCAAATTGAAAATAACCAATTAAATCTTAAATTATAAATTCTGAAAATCAAAGAATAAATTAATAAAAATTAAAGTAAGAAAATATTAAGTGAATAAATAAAACTAAGAAATAAATAAAAACTAAAAATAAAATAGGTAAAGCTTTTGTTAATTTGATTTAAAGTAGAAAGAATAAATCCAAAATATAGCGATCATGAGGAAATATTTTTATCCAATTGCATGCCAGTGAATCTTACAATATAAAAGAAAAGGATGAATATCAATAACAACAACAAAAACAAATTATCAGATTGACTGAAAAGGAAATAAAATATATAACTATCCACAGTTTAGGAAAAAGAAATTCAACAAGCCATTAATGAAGTTCCTAAGAAAAAAATTCCTAGGATCATAATGGTTCATGACTGAATGTTTAAAAGAAAATTAATTCCAATTTTATATAAACTATTTTTTGAAAAAAGATAAAGAAGGAGTCCGGTATTGATACCCAAATCAAGGAGAGCCAAAACTGAGAAAAAAAATTATAGAACAATTTCCCTAATGAAAACTAATGGAAAATTTTTAAATAAAATATTAGCCAAAAGATTATAGTATTTTATCATAAGGGTAATACACTGATCAGATGGGACTTGTATTGGGAATGCAGGGATCAATGTTAGAAAACTATCAGTATAATTGAATATATGAGAAACTTTATGATTATCTCAATAGATGCAGATAAAGAATATGACAAAATACAGCACTCACTCCTACAACAAAGATTAGAGTTTGTAGGGATAAATGAAGTTTTTCTTGAATTTATAAGGAGTATCTATCATTCTTTGCAATGATAGTATATTTTGAGAATCCTAGATAATAAGTAATAGAACTTGAAGTTTTACAGAATTGAATATTACAAACTATCATTTTATGTAATTGGAAAAAAATGCTATTAAATCTGTGTGTTGGATTTTCATGATCTCTATTGACATTTGCTTGTATTGTGTTGCCTTTCTCTGATTTTCTTTTTTTCTTGTAGATAGGATTTTTCTTGCGTAACTTCTCAAGCATTTTAACATTATTTACATGTAGTGGACTTCCTGCCATCTAGGGGAGGGGAGGGGACTGGGGGTAAAATTTGTAATGGAAAGCTTTGTAAAGATCAATGTTGGGGAAGTACCCATACATATGTTATACAAATAAAAAGCTTTAATAAAAAAAATAAATTAAAAAAATCTGTGTGTTGGGACGGGGAGGAACTTCACTGATTCACTGAGATATTTTAAATATTCCAACATCTGACTTAAATCTACTTTTTGAGATTTATTTCATATTATTCATTTTTCTTCCAGTCAAAGAGGCCCACTAGCTCTTTCTTAAAAATAGACATTCTATGCCTTGTAATTCTACCTTCTCACAAACATGTATGTGTAATACATTCTCTTCTTACTGCTATTTCTTAGAATCTCACTTCAAGGCTTAATTCAGTTATCAGCAAAGTAAAGTCTTCTCCCTCCTAAAGCTATGTTATATTTACAAACATATATATATACATATATATAATATACACATATGTTATATATACACACATACATATATGCATATAAACATATACAAGATATAGATATAGATATATGTGCATGTATTCACACACATATTCTCACAATCACTCATATTCTTCCCTCTGAAAACATAAAATAAATCTATTGTTTTTAGATTTTGTATTTTCTGTGCCCAAGATGAGGAGCTGTACCACTGCAAGAGCTTAATACTGCAAATAATTGGATTTAAGAATGAGGGTGTGAACAGATTTATGATTTCCTTGGTATCTTGACATTCTAATGAAGAAATTCATTATTTAAAAAAAAGATATTTGTTCTGTAATACAAAATCTTAGGGCATCGCTGGGGATACTGGCAAGTTAAGTGTCTTACCTAAAGCCATGAAACCAGAATGCATGAAAAGCAGGACTTGAATCAAGGACATTCTGACCCTGATGGTTCCTCAGATATCTTTTAATTGCTTATCAATATCCTTGAGGCAGCTAAGTTGCACCATTGACAGAGTAACCTGAAGTCAGGAGTACTCATTTTCCTGAATTCAAATCTGGCCTCAGATACTTCCTAGTTGTGTGACCCTGGGCAAGTCATATACTCTGTTTGCTTTAATTTCCCCTTCCATAAAATGAGCTGGAGAAATAAATGTCAAAACACTATAGGATATTTGCCAATAAAATTCCAAAATGTATCATAAAGATTTAGACATGACTGAACAACAGGAACAAAATCCTGGTCCAATTGAAATTAGAACTTAAATATGATTTATCCTAAAGATTTTTTCCTTTTTTTCTATATTTTGAATAATTGATTTTGATTTAGTTTGCAAAGCAGATAAAAGTCTGTTTGTTCTTATCCATATTTATATCTTTCAGACAAATTACATGAATGAGGAAACTTTTTTATCTATATAAAGGTTTTCTAGCTCACTACTAGTGACTACAATTAAAAACAAAGTAACAACACAGAGAAATTCTAACAAGACACTTACAACAGTGTTGCTAAGTAAAGAAAGAGGGACAGTGATGTATGTTACGTGACTATTTTTTTTCAGTTATCTAAATACAATTTATATCTAACTTTCCCTATTTCTTTACATAGAATCATTACTCCACAGAATCCCCTTTTCAAAGAAATGCCTTCTGCATAGGGTTCTGATAACATAAAGGAAGCTATATTTGGCATCCCAACAGGGTTCAGAATTTGTACACAAAGGGTAATGGAAGTAATAAAAAAAATCTCCCAGTGACATTAACAAAGTAGTAAGAAGTGAGTCTTAGAATTAAAGGAGCAAAAAGTATCTGACTACCATTCTTTATTGCTCAAATAATTTCCTATTTCTTTGTGTATACTTACTTCAAGGTACATAAAATAATTTATTGCCTATCTATGTCCCTGCTGAAACTGGATTTATCTACAGTTCAGTAAAAAAGAAACTTTTTTTCTCGTGGAATAGAATGAACCACACAGAATAATGATATTGTTCCCATATCTATAGCTTTGCTATGAAAATGGATAGCCTAGGCCCATGGGATAAGATAGTTTTATGGTTTGTCATCTAATGTAGTGTCAGTGGTGTCCTGAATGAGGGCATAATGTACTATCAGAAACATTGCTTCACTGCAAATAGAAAGTCAGAGTTATGCTGAGAATCTACTCCCTTGACTCTTCCAATGCTTGCATTTCTGGCTGGTGACTTTAATCATTTTAAGTACTTGGACTGGGAACTCAATTAATATTTTTCAATAATAAAGGAAAGACATAGTCCAGGAATACTTTGCTCACAATATAAGAGTTAGAAGGACCCTAGAGGTCAACCAGTGCTACCTCCTTCCCAATGCAACACCCTTGTTATACAGTGATACAGATAAGAGCTCATCTAGTATTGATAGAGATGGGGAACTCAATACCTAACAACCAAGAAAATTTCATATATATATATATATATATATATATATATACACATATATATATATATATATATATATGTATTGTTGGAACATAAATATACAAATACATTCTTAAAGATATATATTATTATCCTTCTGTATTGGAAATTACTTCTAAAACCCCAATTACATGGGGTTTTTCCCCAAATGTTCATATTATTAGCTCATAATTTGCTATTAACAAAAATTTCTATGTGTTATTGTCGTCATCATCATCATCATCATTATCATCATCATCATTAACATAATTTATATACCTGAATCTACTATGTATGGACATGACCCCAAAATAATTATTAGGCCACCACTATTAAACTAGCTTTTCCCTGGCTCTTCTGTGCAAATGATTTCCTTTTAACATTTCTCCCTGCTGAATTTTTTCTCCTGAGTTTGGTCTCATCATTTCCTCTTTTTGAGATCAAAGGATCGTAGCTACCAGAAACCTTAGAGGCTATTTATTTAATTCAACTCTCATATTATCAATGAAGAAACTGAGATCCAGGGAAATTAACTGTCTTGCTCAAAGTGATACACAAATAAAGTGAAAGAGTTAAGATTGACTCAAATGTCCTCTTCTCCAAATCCAGCACTTTCTATTTAACTACATTGCTTCAGTAAAGACCTTTTGCAATCATTTACTTAGTATCCTTGTCCTTAAAGGGAATCATAGTGAGTTCCCCCAGCTCTGTTGTCATTCTCAGATTTTATAGCCATGTCTTTTATGTCTTTATGAAAATTCTTTATAAAGAAGTCAAGCTAGCATGTATAAATAGAGTACTGCAACATATCAATAAACATGTCTCCAAGTTGAAGAAATTTGTTAATTGACAAATTATTGTTGGGTTGCTGAACCAACTAGGTAACTACCTTACTCCACTGTCATTCAACTATATTTATTTTATCACAGAATTAAAATATTTTCAAGTTGAAAGGGACTTCAGAGTTCTTATAATTCAAACTATGTCTAAAAAGCAATTCTTCTACAAAATTTTTGACAAGTGGGCATCTAGCCTACACCTGGACATTATCTGTGAGAGGCAACACACTATTTCCCAAAGCAGCTGAATCTATTTTTAAACTAACTTTTAGGAAGTTCTTCCTAATTTCAAGCTGAAATCTGTCTCTTTACAAGATATATGTTATTTCCCCTCTAAAGGTAAGTGTAATCAGCCATCTTCCCAAAGGATATTGTTCAGCAATATTTACATGATTTATTATTAGATGTATTACAAGGACATATATATATATATATATATATATATATATATATATATATATATATATATATATATATATATATATATAGCAGCCAGGGTCCCTCTCACTTATAAATGCTCCTCTTTGAAAAAAATCATCATAGTGTAGGAATTTTGTAAACTGAAATACACACACCAATTATACCTATTTTTATGATAACTGATCCAAGGGACATATTTAGTTAAAAGCAAAAGTATGTAATGAAATAACCTAGTGATGAATGTAACTGCATTATCTTGGAACTCACTCTCCTATTCATATGTGTAATGAAAAAAATGAATATGCATGTAGGTATGGACATAATAGGAACATGTAACTAGAAAACTGTGAAGAGGTGCATACATACACTAGTGCAGTGTGGGTTGGTAACTCAGGGCACCTAGTACAATTCCTCAGTTCTACAGATGAGGAACCAGGCTCAGGAAGATTGACTGACTTGCCCAACATCAAAGGAGAGCTTTGTATCTAGATCTTTTCACATCAATGCCAGTGTTCTGCCATGCCATTTTGCCTTCTTATGGCCAGATCACATTGATAAAAAAAATAATTCATGTCTGTGACACTATAGAGCAATCAATATCCTTTCCTGTAATTTTGTGCATGCACATGTGCATGCAAACACACTATACATTCTTCTCAATTAAGTGGCACTGTCCACCATCTAGTGGGGGATGCTACAATTAGCAAGTCATCCCCTTTCAGGACTTTTCAGTCAATGTCTCAGAGACACATTGAATGTAACAGCAGTCATTTCTGCTTTGGCCAGAAACACTAAGGGTCTCCCCCTCCCAGATTCATTCATTCATTTAGTTAGTTAGTTAGGTTTTTTTGGACGAGGTAAAGAAAATATTATTTTGTCAAGGTCTCTCATTGTATCCAGGGCCATCTCCAGTCATCTTGATCGATGTCTTGCCACTGGACCTAGATGGGTCTAGAAGGGAAAGTGAGGCAGGTTACCTTGCACAGCTCTCCCTCACTTAAATCCAATTCACTTGCATGTCATGGCATCACCTCCTGAATAGCATGGCCCTCTTTAAAAATGAAGGACAAACAACAATCTCATTCCCATCCCTATATCCATTCCTACCCACTACCATCCAAAGGTAGTAGATGGTCATACTAAGTTTATATCTATTCTTTGAACTTTTCTCATCCATTCTGTCTTCTGAAGATATTATTTATCTGCAACAGAAAAAAATAACTCATTTCAAACAGATAGAGTGCTTTTATATGGTTTCTTTTTCTGTCTTAGCTTTCTCTCTCAAAGATGTTTTTTGTATTCTGTCCAACTTGATTATCATTGTATTTGACAGAGATGGAAGAAAAGAAAACTCAAATACCCTTGCTTTCTCTCTGTCATTTTTTGTCATTACATCATCTACTTCAAGAAGTTCAACTACCATTTCCTTTTCTTCTTTTCTTAATATACTGGAAAAGTCCTTTTCAATGCAACAACCCCCCCAAACATAATCCAACTTATCCTGAAAAAAATGGATGAGAAAAGTCATCTCTATGTCTTTCATTGGAAAGATAGAGGACAATGATTATGGAACACTGCATATACTCACATACCCATAATGTGTTGTTTAGTTCTACTGAATCTCTCTTTTTTCTATTTGTTTATACTTCATTACAAGTAATAGCTTACTGGTAAGGGGAGGAGAAAAAGATGTATTTGAAAATGAAAGTGATATAACAGAAAGATGTCAATAAAATATACATTAAAACCAGTTTTTGTTGTACTTGACACTTTTTGTTTTAATATTAATGAAACTATGCAACTTTCTACCTAGCTTTACATTAAACATTATTTCACAATTATTTATAATAGGGGTGGAGCTAAGATGGTGGAGTGAAAATGCGACTCTCTGTGTCCTCCTCCGATTTTCTCCCAAATCAACAATAAAATAAGCCTCTGAACTCATCTTCAAGTCAACGAATTGCAGATATCACCGCAGAACTTCATATCAGGTTTGTTTAACTCGGGCAGAGGGATAAACAGTTTATTCAGTGCAGCCCAGAAGTGAGGGTGGGACTCAGATCAGCGAGGCAGAAACTCCAAACTCCACACTCCAAACACCTGGAGTTTATCTGAGGCACTCAGGACACTCTGCCTTGACTGGGGGCAGGTGTTCTGGCAGACTTGCCTTGTTTAAGGAGTAATTCGGACTTAGTCCTAGCCCCCACTGACACAGCACCTTAAGTTAATTTGCCGAATTGCCCCAGGGCAAACTACCGCAGCTGCGGCTTCTTTAGCCTTAAACAGACCTCCACACTGTCTAAAAAAATGAAGAAGCAAAAGAGAGCTCTCACCATATACAGCTTTTATCGAGAGAAAGAAGGGCTGACCCCAGATCCTGAGGATCCTTTAGACAAAACTCCAGAGGAAGTTATTAAGGACCATCACTGGTCCCCTTTTCAAAAGGCCTTCCTGGAAGACTGCATACACAATCTCAAAAGAGAGCTGGAGGATAAATGGGAAAATAAACTGAAATCAGTGCAAGAAGCCCTCCAAAAGAGATATGATAAAGATACCAATTTATTGAAAAATAAAATTAGTGAAGTGGAAAAAAAGTGCAATGAACAAATTAGCCAGTTACAAAAGGAACTTTAAAAGGTAACTGAAGAAAACAACACTTTAAAAATAAGAATTGAACAAATGCAAGTGTATGACTCAATAAGACTTCAAGAATCAATCAAACAAAAACAAAACAAATGAAAAATTAGAAGAAAATATGAAATATCTCCTAGTAAAAACACCTGACTTGGAAAATAGATCTAGGAGAGGCAATCTAAGGATTATTGGACTTCCTGAAAGTCATGATGAAAGAAAGAATCTAAATACTATCTTCCAAAAAATCCTGAAAGAAAGCTGCCCTGAGATTGTAGAATCAGAAGGCAAAATCACCACTGAAAGAATTCACCGATCACCTCCTGAAAGAGACCCCAAAATTAAAACCCCAAGGAATATCATGGCTAAATTTCAGGACTATCACACCAAGGAAAAGATTGTGCTAGCAGCTAGAAAGAAACAATTCAAATATTGAGGATCAATAATTAGAATCACACATGATCTGTCAGCCTCCACATTGAAGGATCGAAGGGCCTGGAACCAGATATTCTGAAAGGCAAAGGAACTTGGATTACAGCCAGGAATAACCTATCCAGCTAGAATGAGCATTATCCTCCAGGGAAGAAGATGGTCATTCAATGATATAGGTGAATTTCACCTATTTCTAATGAAAAGACCAGATCTGAACAAAAAATTCTACATACAAGCTCAGAACTCAAGAGAAGCATAAAAAGGTAAAAAGGAAAGCACTCTTGAGAACTTTATTTCTGTTAGGGGGATACTTAAAGTTTGGGGGTATAATTAACTAGATATTACTTTGATAATATGAAAAAGAAAACTAGAGGGGGAAAGGTTGTCATACTGGGGGAAAAGGGGAAAAAGTGGTAAAAATAAGATCCAAAAAAAGGAGGTAAAAACAAGGTAAAATCTCTTGAAGAGGCAAAGAAAACCTAATATAATTGAGAGAAAGAGGTGATTTAGATGAGCATTGTGTAAATCTTACTCTCATCAGGTTGGGCTCTAAAAGTGTATATCAGACACTTGATTTCACATAGAAACTTATCTGTTGCTAGAGGGAAGTGGGAAGGAAAGGAGGAAATGAAAGGGATAAACTAAAAGAAGGGAAAATAGAAGAATCAGGGGAAAGGAGTAAAAAAGGGGGAGGAAATCTAAAGGGTGGTGGATTGTTTGGGGTAGGGGGTCATCAAAAGCAAAGTGAGGGGGGTAAAGGAGAAAGAGGAAAGGAAAGGGAAAAACATAACTTGGGCAAATAAGATGGCAGGAAATAAAGGATTAGTTATTCTAACTGTGAATGTGAATGGGATGAACTCTTCCATAAAGTGGAAGCAGAGAGCAAACTGGATTAAAAACCAGAATCCCACAATATGTTGTCTACAAGAAACACATCTAAAACACAGTGACACATATAGGATGAAGTTAAAAGGTTGTAGCAGAAGCTATTATGCTTCAGGTGAACAAAAAAAGCAGGAATAGCAATACTTATCTCAGATCAAGTAAAAGCCAAGATAGATGTAATCAAAAGAGATAAGGAAGGAAACTGTATTTTATTAAAGGGTACCATAGATAATGTAGCAATATCAATACTAAATATATATGCACCAATTGCAATAGCATCCAAATTCCTAGGGGAGAAATTAAGAGAGATGCAAGAAGAAATAGATAGCCAAACTATACTAGTGGGGGATCTCAACCTTGCTCTCTCAGAATTAGATAAATCAAACCACAAAATAAACAGGAAAGAAACTAGGGAGATAAACCAATTGTTAGAAAAGTTAGGTATGATAGATCTATGGAGAAAATTGAATGGAAATATTAGGGAGTTTACTTTTTTCTCAGCAGTCCATGGAACTTATACAAAAATTGACCATGTATTAGGGCATAAAAACCACAAAATCAAATGCACAAAGGGAGAAATTGTAAATGCATCTTTTTCAGATCATGATGCAATAAAAGTCACATGCAATATAAGGCCAGGAGAAAACAGACCAAAAGTTAATTGGAAATTAAATAATCTAATCCTGAAGAATGAATGGGTAAAATAGCAAATCATAGACACAATCGATACTTTCATCCAGGAGAATGACAATAATGAGACAACATACCAAAATCTGTGGGTTACGGCCAAAGCAGTTATAAGGAGCTTTTTTATATCTCTAGATGCTTACTTGCATAAAATAGAGAAAGAAAAGATCAACGAATTGGGCTTATTATTAAAAAAAACTAGAAAAAGAACAAATTAAAAACCCTCAATTAAATACCAAATTAGAAATTCTAAAAATAAAAAGGAAAATTAATAAAATTGAAAATAAAAAAACTATTGAATTAATAAATAAAACTGAGTTGGTTCTACGAAAAAACCAACAAAATATATAAGCCTTTAGTTAATTTGATAAGAAAAAAGGAAAGAGAAAAATCAAATTGTTAGTCTCAAGAATGATAAGGGAGAACTTTCCTCCAATGAAGAGGAAATTAGAGCAATAATTAGGAGTTACTTTGCCCAACTTTATGCCAGTAAGTTTGATAATCTAAATGAAATGGAGGAATATCTACAAAATATAGATTGTCCAGGTTAAGAGAAGAGGACATAAATTATTTAAATAGCCCCATATTAGAAAAAGAAATAGAACAAGCTATTAACCAACTCCCTAAGAAAAAATCTCCAGGGCCAGATGGATTTACATGTGAATTCTACCAAACACTCAAAGAACAATTAATTCCAATACTATACAAACTATTCGAGAAAATAGGGACAAATTCCTTCTATGAGACCGATATGGTGCTGATAGCTAAACCAGATAGGGTGAAAACAGAGAAAGAAAACTATAGACCAATTACCCTAATGAATATTGATGCCAAAATTTTAAATAAGATATTAGCAATGAGATTACAGAAAGTCATCCCCAGGATACTACACTATGACCAAGTAGGATTTATACCAGTGTTGCAAGGCTAGTTCTATATTAGGAAAACTATCAGCATAATTAATGATATTAATAACCAAACTAACAAAAACCATATGATTATCTCAATAGATGCAGAAAAAGCATTCGATAAAATCTAACCCCCTTTGCTATTGAAAACACTAGAGAGTATAGGAATAAATGGGCTTTTCCTTAAAATGATCAGTAGCATCTATTTAAAACCATCAGCAAGCATCATATGTAATGGAGACAAACTAAAACCATTCCCAATAAAATCAGGAGTGAAACAAGGCTGCCCACTGTCACCATTAGTTTTTAATATTGTAGTAGAAATGTTAGCTTTATCAATAAGAGAAGAAAAAGAGATAAAAGGAATTAGAGTAGGTAATGAAGAAACCAAATGATCACTCTTTGCAGATGACATGATGGTATGGTTAGAGAACCCTAGAGACTCAACTAAAAAACTACTAGAAACAATTCACAACTTTAGCAAAATTGCAGGATTCAAAATAAATCCACATAAATCATCAACATTTTTATATATTACTAACAAAGTTCAGCAGCAAGAGATACAAAAAGAAATTCCATTCCAAATAACGGATGATAGTATAAAATATTTGGGAATCTATCTGCCAAGGAAAAGTCAGAAACTATACGAACTAAACTACAAAACACTTTCCACAGAAATAAAATCAGACCTAATCAATTGGAAAAACATTAAGTGCTCATGGGTAGGCAGAGCGAATATAATAAAAATGACAATACTACCCAAACTAATCTACTTATTTAGTGCCATACCAATCAAACTCCCAAGAAATTATTTTACAGATCTAGAAAAAATAGTAGCAAAGTTCATTTGGAAGAATAAAAGGTCAAGAATTTCAAGGGGATTAATGAAAAAAAAAGGCAGATGAAGGTGGCCTTGCTGTGCCAGATCAAAAACTATATTATAAAGCAGCGGTCATCAAAACCATGGTACTGGCTAAGAAATATTGTAGTCAATCAGTGGCATAGGATAGGATATCAGGACAATCTAGGCAATAACTTTAACAATTTACTCTTTGATAAACCCAAAGTCCCCAGCTTCTGGGATAAGTACTCACTAATAGGCAAAAACTGCTGGGAAAATTGGAAACTAGTGTGAAAGAAATTAGGGCTTGACCAACACCTAACACCACATACCAAGATAAGATCTAAATTAGTTCATGATCTGGATACAAAGAGTGATACTATAAGTAAATTAGAGGAATGTAATATAGTTTACCTCTCAGACCTGTGGAGATGGAACAAATTTATGTCCAAAGAAGATCTGGAACTCCTAATTGAACACCAGATAGATAATTTTGATTATATTAAGTTAAAAAGTTTTTGTACAACCAAAACTAGTGTAGACAAGATTAGGAGGGAAGCATCAAAATGGGAAATCATCTTTACATTTAATGGTTCTGATAAAGGCCTCATTTCTAAAATATATAGAGAATTATCTCATATTTATAAGAATTCAAGCCACTTCAATAGATAAGTGGTCAAGGGATATGAACAGACAATTTCCAGATGATGAAATTACAGCCATCTCTAGTCATATGAAAAGTTGCTCCAAATCACTATTGATCAGAGAAATGCAAATTAAGTCAACCCTGAGGTACAAATACACACCTGTCAGATTGGCTAAAATGACAGGAAAAGATAATGACGAATGGAGGGTATGTGGGAAAGCTGGGACACTAATACATTGTTGGTGGAACTGTGAACGGATCCAATCATTCTGGAGAGTAATTTGGAGCTATGCTCAAAAAGTTCTCAAACTGTGCATACCCTTTGACCCAGCAGTGTTTCTACTGGGCCTATATCCCAAAGAGATCTTAGAGGAGGGAAAGGGACCCACCTGTGCAAGAATGTTTGTGGCAGCCCTTTTTGTAGTGGCTAGAAACTTGAAACTGAAGGGATGCCCATCAATTGGGGAGTGGCTGAATAAATTATGGTATATGAATGTTATGGAATATTATTGTTCTGTAAGAAACGACCAGCAGGACGATTTCAGAGAGGCCTGGAGGGACTTGCATGAACTGATGCTGAGTGAAACGAGCAGAACCAGGAGATCATACACAGCAACAACAGTATTACATGATGAATTCTGAAGGACATGGCTCTCTGCAACAAAGAATTGTCTCAAACCAGTTCCAATTGTTCACTGAAGAAAACCATATACACCCAGAGAGAGGGAAATGAAATATGAACCACAACGTAACATTTTCATGATCTCTATTGACATT
>JAJPUD010026632.1:0-10490 GCA_023553655.1 Myrmecobius fasciatus
TTTGGGTTTATCAAAAACCAAATTGCTATAGTTATTGCCTAGTTTGTATAAGACAGTCAATTCTGATGGACATGGCTCTCTTCAACTATGCAATGTTTCAAACCAGTTCCAACTGGTCAGTGAAGAAAGACATATACACCCAGAGAGAGGGATATAAAATGTGGACCACAATATAATATTTTCATGCCCTCTATTGATGTTTGCTTGCATTATGTTTCCCTTCTCAGATTTTTTTTCTTGTAGATCTGACTCTTCTTGCACAGCAAGATAAATGTTAAAATATGTATACACACATTTTATTTGTCAAGTATTTTAAAATAACTAACATGTTTAGGACTACCTGCTATCTAGGGGAGGCGTGGGGACTAATGAGGGAAAAATGTGTAACAGAAAGCTTTGCAAACATCAATGTTGAAAAATTACCTATACATATGTTTTGCAAATAAAAAGCTTTAATAAAAAAAGAAGAGACCCCCCCTCCATGGAGATCTTAGGTAGACTCCCCCATGGAGATCAAAAGCAGACTCCCAAGGAGATTATGGTCAGAGACCTCCTCAAAGTCAGAGATCTCCATGAAGGGGGGTCTTTACCCCTAGGGAACTTTGACCCAGATCTCCATGGGGAGTTTCTGACATTTCTCTCCATGAGGGAGTCTCCCCCTCATCTCCATGGGGGGGGTCTCTACCCCTAGGGAGCTTTCATCCAGATTCCATGGAGGGTCTGTGAACCAGATCTTTATGGGAGTCTGCCTGGGATCTCCATGAAAGGGGGTCTACCTAAGAGCTCCATGGGGATCCTCTTCCTGATTTCCATAGTGGGTCACTACCCCTAGGGAGCTTGGCCACAGATCTCCATGGGGGGGCTCTCTGACACTGCTCTCCATTGCAGGTCATTGACCTTGATCTCCATATGAGATCTCTGCCCCTAACCTCCATGGGGGGGTTTGTTTTGGGTCCCCATGAGGGTCTTTGACTTTGGGGGGTCTCTGACCCTGATCTTCTTGGGGGTCTGGTTGTGATCTCCATGAGGGGGGAATCTCTTTCTGGTCTCTACCTTGGCTGGTCTTTATCCTGAGGGATCTTTTACCCAGATCTCCATGGGGGAGGGTGTCTTCCATTGATCTCCATGGAAGATCTCTACTCCTGTTCTCCATGGGAGGTCTCTGCTTCTTATCTCTATGGGGGGTCTCTACCACTGATCTCCTCAGAGGTTCTATGCCCGTAGTCTTCATGGTGGGTCACTGACCTTGTTCCCTATGGCAGTTCTCTACTTCTAGAGATATTTCACTTGGAGCTCCATGGTGGATCTCCCCTGGATCTCTATGACAGGTCACTGACTTTGATCTCCATTGGAGGTCTTTGACCCTGATCTCCATGGCAGTTCTCTATCCCTAGAGATATTTGTCCTGGATCTTCATGGGGAGTTTCTGCCTCTGATCTCAGTGGGATATCTCTGACAATGTGCTCCATGGTGGGTTTCCCCCTGTTCTACATGGAGGGTCTCTGACCCTGATTTCCATAAGAGCAGAGACCTCCCAAGGAGATCAATGTCAGTGACCTGCCATGGAGACTGGGGACATAGACATTCTATACAGATCAGGGGTAGAAAACCCCCATGGAAATCAGAAGGAGACCTCCCATGGAAATCTCAGTCAAAGCTCCCTAGGGGCAGATCCCCCCTCCCATGGAGATCAGGAAGAGACCTCCCATAGAGATCTTAAGTAAATCCCCCATGGAAATCCCAGGCAGACTCCCATGGAGATCAGCATCAAAGACCCTCCATGGAGATCAGGGGGAAACCCACTATGGAGCACAATGGCAGAGATATCCCACTGAGATCAGAGGGTGAGACTCCTCATGGAGATTCAGGTCAAATATCTCTAGGGGTAGAGAACTGCCATGGAAATCAAGGTCAGTGACCTGCCATGGAGATTAGGGGCAGAGACCCTCCATGGAGATCAGGGGTAGAGACCCCCTCCATGGAGATCAGGGGTAGAGAGCCCCCCAATGGACATCAAGAAGCGACCCCTCCAAGGGGTGGAGCAAAGATGGTGGAATGTAGATATGACTCTCTGTGACCTCCTCTGACCTTCTCTCAAACCAACAGCAGAGTAAGCCTTTGAACTAGTTCTGGAGTTAAAGTATCTCCCAAAGGAGATAAAGGGAAAACCCCTCATGGAAATTTGGGTGAAAGGTCCCTAGGGTTAGAGACCCCACCCCCATGGAGATCAAGAAGAGACCCCTCCCCATGGAGATCGAAGGTAGACCTCCCACATGGAGATCATAAATAGATCCCCAGGGAGATTAGGGTCAGAGACCCCCCCCCCCAAAGTCAGAGACTCCTATGGAACCTGAAGTCAGAGACATCTCTTGGAGATCAGAGTCAGAGACCCTCCATGGAGCACAGGGTCAGAGATATCCCACTGAAATCAGAGGTAGAGACTCCCCATGGAGATCCAGGACAAATATCTCTAGGGATAGAGAACTACCATAGAGATCACGGTCAGTCACCTGCCATGGAGATCAGAGGCAGAGACCTCCCATGGAGATCAGGGTAGAGATCCCCCATGGAAATCAAGGGAAAACCCCTTGGAATTCTGGGGGAAAGATCCCTAGGGGTGGAGACCATTCATGGAGATCTTAGGAAGACCCTTCATGGAGATCGCAAGCAGACTCCCAAGGAGATTAAGGTCAGAGTCCCCCCCAAAGTCAGAGACCCCAATGGAGACCTGAAGTAGGGTTCTCCTTGAGGAGGTTAGGAGCAGAGACCTCCCATGAAAATTAAGGTAGAGACCCCTCATGGAGATCAGTATCAGAGATCTCCCTATAGAGATCTGGTCAGACATGCCCCATGCAGATGCGGGTCAAAGTTCCCTAGGTGCAAAGACCCCTCATGGAGATCAGAGGTAGACTGCCCCTCCAATGGAGATCTTAGGTAGACCCCCCGCAAGGAGATCAGCACATGCTGCCCTTTCTATACAAAGCTTCTCTGTTGGTAGAGCATGATCTTTAATGAGGTTTCTGCAGAAGTCCTTCCTAATATCTTGCTGGCACTGAGCACACACACACAGACACACACACACACACACATACACACACACACACACACATCCCATGAAGAAAAAGAAATAGACTGACAGAGACAGAGAGATTAATTCAGTGCTCTTGATGCTCTTTATTTTTCCAGCAGAGCCCTTCCATGAAATCCTCAATGTCTCTCCCTGTAACGCCCACTCACCCCCCTCTCCCACCCCAATCAACAGAGTCCTTTTGACAACCAAGAAAAATGATTAGCCAAAGCATGATTTCTTTGACAAGAGCATAAAACATTCAGTTCCAGGAGCCTCCCACCTCTTTGTCATGACAAACACTTGGAAGCCACCTCCCAGAGTTCTGAGCTCAGTTTGTACCAGTGGGGATGAGCAAACATCACCGTCCCATGTGGATTTTCAGGCTGAGATTTTTGACCTCATTAGTACCAGGCTCAAACTAATTCAGCTAATGGAGTACAGACTAGATGAAAGTCTGTATTTTTCTGAAAGGGAGTAACTTTTGACTCTTAGTGGCATGCTGGAGGTTGCCTTTTAAAACACATTATTTCCCACTCTCCCCCTTCAGATGCAAAGCACTTCTTTATAAGCACTTCCTAAAAATATATTTTTTTCCAAGTCACATTCACAAATTATAGTTTCCCTCAGACACTTTCTTGCACCGATTCTCACTATCTCTAATAATGCTTTGATATGAGAACGAAGTCACTGAATAGTGTATTCCTGATTTAATTATTGCTGCCAATTAAGACACTTTTAAATGAAGATAATACATTTAAAAGTGTGAATTTATTTTAAACCGTCTGAAAGAAAGCTGAAGCCAGCAACTAATTGGAAAGGGTGTCTTTCTACACAAAATTGTGACTCCCCAGATCCGGTCTCTATGGTTTGGAGGCATAGACTCCTTGAGGCATGAATGTTCTATGAATTAGCCTTTCTGACCTACCATTTTTTCATCTGTGAAATGGGGATGATAATAGTGATTTGAATCATAAGGATTTTTAGGAGGAATAACTAGAAAGTGCCTGCAAATAGGAAGGCGGAAACAAATAAATGCTAATTATAATAATCAGACTACCTATAGGCGCCCTGTGTGCACAATGCTCATGTTAAGAAAATTTCCAAGGGGAACCACTATGGAGGCTGACTGAAAGTTTTGTCCTCTGGGGCTGAACTGAGACAAATTCTTTTTTTGGTTGTTGTGGTAGTAGTGTGCAGAGAAGGAAATGTCCAGCTTTTTAAGGCATTATACTTATAATTAGAGATAGTCCTCAGGCCAGACTAAAATAGAAGAGAATGGGGTGAAACGCTCCTTTCAGACGCCACTCTATATAGTTTTTGGCTCTGGAACGGACAAATGCCCATGGAAAATGAAAGCCAGCAAGACTAAAAGGCACCAGACCTTATTTCAATGCACTGGGTTATCTTGATGTCAGGCAACTAATGAATGGTGAGACATACCTCATTCTTTTTGGTTGGGAGATAGTGAACTACAGGTACAATAAGCAGCATACATTTTCAGATATAACCAGTGATTTGGTTTGTTTGACTTCACTGTATTTCTTCCTTACAAGAAAAAGTTTTATTAAGGGGATGATATCATAACATGACATAGATATAAAAATAAAAAGTAAAAAATAAAATGAAAAATGATATAAAATTATTTTCAAAAAAGAAAATAAATGATTTCCAAGGAACAATCAATATCTTTCTTCCAAATTGAAGCTTGAGCTTTGACCTTTGGCTAACGTATTTCTCACTGAATCATTACTCTAAACACGGTGTCTCTTGTTATACTTTTGTCCCACATGAGGCTCCTAGCCCATATGAACCATAAATATTCTCCCCAAATATTCCTCAGTCATTCTTTTTTATTGTTCAGTCATTTTCAGTCATGTCTAACTCTCTGTGACCTATTTGGGATTTGCTTGACAAATACACTGGAGTGGATTGCTATTTTCTTCTCCAACTCATTTTATACCTGAGGAAACAGAAGCAAACGAGTTTAAGTGACTTACCCAGGGTCACATAGCTAGTAAGCATAGGAGGCCAGATTTGAACTCAGGAACAGAGTGTTCCTGACTCCAGTCCAAGTACTCTACCTGCTCTGCCATTCAGACCAATCCAACAAGTTCAAAATTTGTAGTCAGAGGATCTGTGTATGAATTCCAGCTCTTTTGCATAATAACTGTGTGACTATGGACAGATTACTGCCCACTCTCCCAGGATTTTACTTCCTTGACTTGTAAAAGGAGATTGTTGAACCAATTGCTCTCAGCCCTAGATCCTAGGATCTCCCTGCCATCCCTCCATTTCTACCAGTATGTACAAGGAAAAGCACCCTTAAAGTCTCCTGTGACTTCTTTTTCCCCTTCAAGGCTTTTCTTGATGTTTGTTTCGACTAGATTTAATTCTTATTAAAACTTGGTATAGTGCTGGGAGTTCTAACTTTGTTCGGTGATCCTCTGATTATGAAGATCAAGCGAGGCATGAAAGGAGATATGTGCTCATCCAGAACTTTGGGTACCACTTCCACACAGGAGAGCCAGCACAGACCACAAATATAAGAGACAATAAGGTCCACATATGCTCCTGTTTTTAGATGGCAGACAAATGATCGCATCATGCCCTAAAGTATTGTAGAAGCTCTTTGGTGATCTCCACGACCACTCAAAAGCATTATTCTGCCTCGTGATCCACAGAAGTAACACCATGTGGGTCAATGAAGCATTTTTGACTAGGCTATAGTGTACAGAGACATGGGAAGTCTATTGAATTAGTCCATCAGTATATATTGGTGTAGCAATTAAGTTCCAAATCTCTCCCTGGCTCCTTTGAGACCTTGCTATGTTAAGAAATACTACATGGAGGATTAGATCTGCTGGTAAGAAAGTTTATATCCAGTGATATAAAGCCTAAGAAAATAAATGAATAAACAAATAAAATTTCAAATGGCCCTATTACTCAACGTGAAATAAATAAATACACACATATATAAATATATAAACACACATATAAAACAACAAACCAACTGCCATGTCATTTCAGGATTACTCGACCAGCAAGATGTGACAACTGATAGAGACTGACTCTTGAGTTCAACTTGAGCAAGTCAACTGTTGTTAATTCATTTAAAGTAAATATTGAAGTGTTTACTACACCATACAAAGATTCTAAATGACATATAGCACCACGCCTAAATATATTGGAGGAGGTCAGACCCGGGACTTCCTCACCCATGCTATCTCACAGTAGCATTGTGCCATATGAATCATGTGAGCACACTTTCAACAACTAGTGAAGGAGGTATAGCTCTGAATCTGAGGTCATTGGAGTCAGAGAGGTGCTCCCATCAGCCCATTTTACTCTATGATCATATAAAATATAGCAGGACGTACTCCTGTCTCTATGTGTGAATCTAGGATCTTGGATCTAGCATCTCACTTAGTGTGTAGATATACGATTTGTCTCAACCTTGATTCATTATAGAATTAAATGCGTAACCAGCAGGTGGATGGTGGTGGAAACTAGCCTCTAGATGTTTGAAAGTGTTGGGAGGGAGACAGAGGACAATTGCATGAATGCAAATCAATTTAGCATTTGCCAAGGACTTGGGAATGCCAGGGGCATATCTGTGGGTATGAGATAGGATCATTAATTTAATCTGGGGGAAGGGGAAAAGCTATATATGTGTCAGGATGTTATTTAAGGCTGGGGTCTTCAACACAGCAGATGCAAAGAGACTTGGTGTGAATGAGAATAGGGGCACTAGGGGATCTACTGTATTCTGAGTCGTCTTTAGTGTTTACCCGATCCAGCAATACCAGTATACGGGAAGAAAAACTCTTGAGATTTGCTATCAGAATGGCATACTGCTTTTGATTTCTACATATTCTATACAAAGGAAGGGCTTAAAATATGAAGGAAATCAGCCTGATTGTGTTTTAACCAACTGGTTAAAAAATTGCTCAGGAAGATTTCAGCAAGAGTGACTAGGGGAGGGAACAGAGAGGAAAAAGGCAATAGAGTCCCACCCTGAGTAGTATGCAAAAGAGAGTCCGGATGGAGAGCATGCTTTACCAAATGGTGAAAAGGCAGATGTGGACAAGGACCATCTAATATTAGGACCATTTTTATTAAGGAAGAGATGATCAAATTTTACCCCCAAACTACCCTATTGCAATGGGTCATCATTGTGTGAAAGTGACCCGGTTATCAAAGGCTCTGCCAATGGAGTGTAAGCTTTGGTCTTCCTAGGAAGATGGAAAATCTCTGAGTATTAAATCAGTGGGTGACTGTATGCCTGTTGTCTAAGGATCAGCCCACCTTGATGCAGAGCCTCATCATCATAGGACAACCATTCTTTTTGGTCAAAGCAACTCTCTGAGACCTGCAACTAGATCAGTGACGTGACCAACCACAATTCCAGTGGACTGCTGATGATGTATGCTACAAACTTTCTGACAGAGAGGTGGTAGGCTAGGTACAGAATAGGGGATATTTCTAGACATGGCTAATGGGGGAATTTATTTTGCTTGACTCACTCTGTCTCTGTCTCTCTTTATAGATATAATACATCCATACATACATGTGTATGTGTGTGTGTTGTACACTCCTTGCTATAAGGGTTTTCTTTTTTTCTGTTTCCAATGGGGGAGGAGGAAGAGAAAAATAAATGCTCATTTTTTGAAAAATAAACTTTTAAAAGTTTTTTTTATTAAAAAAATCCTAGATTGAATTACTGAAGATTTCTGAATTGCTTTGACTGAAAGATTACCCACTCCGGTAAAAGTATAGAGCCCTAAAGTACTGGGCTTTTGAAGAAATTGATTTTGTTTCATTTGATCTGTCCCATCATGTTAGTGTGTCAAGAACTTTTTGGATCGAGCATCTCACTTAGTGTGGTAGGATTCGATTTATCTCAGCCTTGAGTCATTATAAAATTCAATAAGTAGGCCATCTATACATTCAATTGAGTCATATTAGCAGAAATTTTGAATGATGATGGTACCGTCATCCCGTCTCCTCATAAATACACTTTCTTGGTTGGTTTTCAGCATCTGGTTTGCAGATCTTCTACAGCTGATAGGATATTAGCTCTGGAAGCCCTTACTCATGTGGGAAAAAATTAATATTCCAATATTTCAGTTTTAAGATGTTTTCCCAATATTTGTTATCGATCCTTCACCCCAGGCAAGGTGATCCAGTAGTATTTTCTTCCCTTCTATTTTTTAGAACTCTAAATTGAATATGTAGTTAAATTTTAGTTACCTGAATAGCTAAGGATTCCCATTTCCATATCACTGTTTCCATCATCGTCATTATCACCAGCTACCATTTTTCTCCTTTGAGTGCAGGAGTGTTACATGGCAAAATATTATCAGTCCAAGGTACATTTCCAACTATAGACTCACCTAAGTCATGAATACTGTATGATTTCCAGATTTACAATGAATATTCATCAAGCTGGAATTTTCTTACCAAGACACCACAAAGTCCCCACACAGATCTCATGGATTTCATTTCCATCGCCTCTGCAGGCCAGCAAAGAGCAGATTTCTAAATGATTGTTAGTTGATGACTCTCGATAGTACAACACTTTCCTCAATATACAATCCAATAGTGGAAATGTAAATATGTGCACAGTGGATGCCAGTCATTCAGCTGTGCAACTCATTCTAAGTCAGTCTGTTCCGGTTTATTTTATTTCATTTCATTTATTTATTTATTTATTTTTTGAGATGAAGATATTCCCTGTCAATGTAATACAGCAAGAATGTGATCAAATAATCCCCTGTATAGCTTGCTTTGTACTCTAGACTGTATCTTCAAAAATATATCTTCAAAGCTCCAACATAATGCTTTTTGGTTGTGATAAACCCAGACCGACAATAGGAGCTGAGCTTTCTAAGCAAGTTCGAAACTCTCCCTCCGAGAATATCAAAATATTATCACTAACTTCTCATCTTCCTCCATCATACGATAAAAATCACCACCGGCATACCTTGAGGTTCAATGCAGGGTTACACATCTTAAATAAAACATTGGGTCTTGTAGCTGTGAGATGATAGTATTGTGCCCTTTGCTTCCAAGAAAGGGGAAAAAAGAAAGAAAAAGGCCAGAAAATTCCCTTCACGGCTTACAAAGAATGGGTAAAAATCTCCTCCACTGTCTACAAATGATAAATCAGCTTCCATGGCATGTAATCTAACATTTAGATTCATGTCTTTGGATTCTGGGTAGGAGATAGCCTATTATTTGTAACAATATCTCAAAGTTCAATTCTAAACAGTTTATGCAGCAGGGTGGGCCTCTAGAAACTGACTCTGAAAGCTCCGCTTTGGGCAAAAAGCCTTCGGACTGCTACCCCAAATCTTAGAAATAAACTTCTAGCCATGTGCCCAGTACAGAATACTCATGGGTGCTGTTCCCCATGGCTCTATGAATAGCAGAAGTCACGGCGGCATTTTCCTCGCAGCGCCTCAGAGCTACTATCAGAGGAAATTTTGACAATGTCATCCCCATCCAAGCCGATTAGTATTTCCAGTTCAAGCAGCTCCCTACAGAATGTCACATTTTCCAGGTCATTTCTCCCCAGAATGGAATATGATGAGGATTCCTGACTATAGGCCCAAGAGATTAGAGTCCACCAGATACTTCTGGATGTGCAAAGTACAAATCAATTCATGGGATGGGGCTATTCCTTTCAATGTGACCAGCAGGTCAGGAACGCCAGCATGTGAGAAACAGTTCCAATATTCCAGGAAAAGGATCACCCTCAGTCCTGCCCAGGGCTCTTAGTTAATGCCATAGAGGAACACTGGGAACGGTCTATCGAGAAACATGGCATTTGGACTCCTGGTTATCATTTTCTCTGGTGAAGGATACAGCCAGAGAACTCCTCACTTCCTCTTAACTGTTCCTCATGGAGCTAATATCCACAGGTGCATCTAAAAGTATCTGCAGTCTTTGAAATAGTATCTATACACACACATATACATACATATATGAATACAAATATATATATATAAAATTTTCAATCAAGCTTTAATAATTTAATTTAATTTAAATAATTGAAAACTGCACTAAGGCTTTTGGACACCCTTTTGGGACCCCATGTACACACTCACACACACATATACATATAAACACACAGACATATATTTGTTTCTTAAAAATTACGAGAAAATTTATACTTTTTATGATTACAATTGTAAAAAATGAAACTTCCCACCCTCAAGGGGCTTACTTTCTAGTGTAAAAGGCAAGAAGTATATAAATATATATAAAATACATACAAAAATAAATGAAAAGTTTGGGGAGAATCTACAAGCTGCTGGTGGGGGGAGGTATATGATCAGAAATAGTTCTGAAACATCTATTTGCCATATCATCCATGACAATACTAACCCAGTGGCCTATACCAGTGTGTTACAAATAG
>JAJPUD010026633.1:0-16303 GCA_023553655.1 Myrmecobius fasciatus
AAAAAAAATGAGAAAGAAAAAACAATAATAAAAAAGGATGAAAACGATATGCTGTGATCCACACCCAGTCCTCACACTTCTCTCCCTAGATACAGATGACTCTTTCTATCACAAGTCCACTGAAATTCAGCCTCAATTTTTCTAAGGGTATTCAGGATCTGTCCTCTATATCACTTCATCTGACTGGGAAACCATGGTACCTTCTATTGTTCTCCATTTATGTTCTCTCTAGAGGAGCAACTTTCATGAAACATGGCCTTTGTTTTGGCTGGACAAATACATCTGTGACTACACAATTACTTTGCTTTTTCTTACCAGGATTCCTTTGTCTTCCTAAATCACCCTTTAGGAAACAGATGATTCTTCCAAATGATTCTTCACTTGCTCCTCTGAATCATTTTGAGTCCCAATCTCTGCACATTTTTGGTAGTTAGTTCCAGCTCCAACATGAATGAGTGTAAGAGAGTCAGTGTATTTTTTTTAAAGTCTTCCCAAATGAAGATCTGTACTACAAAGAATATGCCTTGTGACCTCATTTTGGAGTCTCTTTTCAGGAGCTAAGTTTAATAGGACATGAAGGTAAAACAGATTTGGAAGATGATGTACGCAGGGTTTAGGAAAGTATTTCTGCCCACAAATACAGTTAATATCCTGAAATCTGGAAAATTCAATTAAATTTATTGGCCTTCCCTTTGTACTAGGAAAGAAGTATGAGTTTTTATAGTATTATGAGATAAACTATGTTGATATTATATAATACTACACAAATATTTTATATATTTCTGAGTTTCTAAACTTTTTTGTGCTATGACTTCCACAAAATCCCCCCAAAATCTCATTTAATTTTTTATACCAATATAAATCTTATACAGAAACCTTGATGGGGAAAGTTAAGATACAGAAGTGATAGCTGGGATTTGGATGAAGCTGAGTGACTTTCTACTTTTTCTCTATGGCATCTTCCCTTATTTGTAAAATGAAAGGGTTGGAGTAGATTCCTAAGACCGATTCTGTTTTATATCAATGATTCTGTGCAACCAGTTTTATCGAGTAG
Source organism: Myrmecobius fasciatus (assembly GCA_023553655.1). Classification (NCBI taxonomy): domain Eukaryota; kingdom Metazoa; phylum Chordata; class Mammalia; order Dasyuromorphia; family Myrmecobiidae; genus Myrmecobius; species Myrmecobius fasciatus. The sequence continues at coordinate 1,055 of JAJPUD010026633.1, forward strand.
ATTTGGGTAGCTTGAGTCAGTATTGAGTTAGAAAGATTGATGTTCTAAATTTAGATTCTAAATTAGATTAGCATTTAGTAGCTTTGCAACTTTGAGCATATCACTTAATAAAAAACTGAACTTCAGTTTTCTCATCTGCAAAATAACTAATATTTATATCTATATTTATGTCTCTACACAAATCAAACAGAGGGTGCTCATTATGTTTATGAACTCATTGTAAATAATATTCTTTGATATGTCTGTCTTTTTATGTCTGTCTCTGTCTCTGTCTTTGCCTATTTCTTTATCTTTTTCAATCAAAAATGGCAGTCACTTTGCTGGGTACTGAGTATTGGTATTGGCACATAAATATAAAGAATGAAATGATCCCTACTTTCAATCATATTATCTTCTATAGGGGTAGATGAGCACATATAAAATATATGTGGCATAAAGTTAATATACAAAATATATCTATACATATCTAGCAATTTAATACAAAGTAGCTTGGGAGGAAGGACAGTATACCATTTGGGGGAATCAGGAAAGGTGTCATGAAGAAAATGGTGTCTGAGATGCACTTTAAAATAGGAGAGGGATTCTGTGAGGCAGAGATAGAGAAGGAGTGCATTCCAGGCATAAGGGATGACCAGTACAAAGACAAAAGAGACAGTTTTCTTTGGAATGTTTTCTTTGCATTCACCCTGGGGCTGTAAAAAGAGTACAATGAGACAATGTCTATGAATATATTTTATAAGCCATAAGGGACCTAACAACTATAAGGTACTTTCGTCTCTAAATAACATCTACTAAAATAACTTTAAGAAAATTTAAAGAGATTTAAGAAATCAAATTTTTAGGGAGATTTATTTTTATCCAAATAGTATGATTTGTTTACTTGAAATGAAAATAGAAGAAACAATTTGAAAGCTTCAATCAAGTTCTGCTTTTTTTTTCCTCTTGCTGTTTACAAAGCAAGATATTTTATGGATGTAATTTATACGTTGAATAGAAGAGGGCTATTCCCAATATTATCTTTATCTTCTAGACATAAATAACAAACAACTCCAGTAATCGAATTTTACTACAATTGTAATAGATTTTGGCAATGTTTATATGTTGTTGGCAATGTTAACATAATGTTGACTTCCAAGACTAGGGACAGAGATTTTTGCTTGGTTTTGTTATATTAAGAAAAAATTACTGTATTGGTAGCTTTTATGACATTCAAGAGATTAATTCTCATAAATAAAATTGTTTATACCACCTTCTAATCAAAAAGTTGAAATTATTTGTGACAATGTACACACTAAAAAGTTGTATACTATGAAAATATTTCAATAATTAATGCATGCTCCATCTAGAGCAATTGACAGTGAGGTCATAAACATAATGGGCCATCTGTGTTTGATTTGTAGATGAAATGTTTAAAGGGATAGACAGGTAATTCAAGATTCTTTTGCAAATGTAGGCTCTAAAGATTTCTATCACCTTCTGTTTTTTTTTTAAATAAAAGAGTACGTTTTAGACTACTATTTCAGCTTTTCATTATAGAGGTCTAAGCTGTAAAGTGGTATGGAATAGAACAATTCCTTTTCAAATTTTTGATATGCACATGATTCAGGACTATGTCACCTTAACAATTGTTTTTTCATATTGTGATCATAGAATACCACGATTTCTAAAGAACTAAAATGTTAGGTCACCCCAAAGGACAATGGGGAAATGCACTGTGGTTTTAAGTGAGGTGTGTGTGTGTGTGTGTGTGTGTAAAAAGACTTTTATTTAAAAATCAGCTCTCTCACAAGGATACCATCTGATCATTTGTCATTTCCAATGTTTATATTCTCTAGTTGTGAGCAAAATATGTTGTATTCTTCTGGGCTCAAATGTAAGACAACAGGGCATTTAAAAAATTCCAAGGGGGCAGCTAGGTGATGCAGTAGAGAGATCACCAGGCCTGAAGTCAGAAGGACCTGAATTCACATCTGGCCTCAGACATTTAACACTTCCTAGATGTGTGAGCCTGGGCAAGTAACATATTCCCAATTGCTTCAGGAAAAAAAATTCCAAGGATAGGATCCTGTGGGGGTACTCTTTCATGACTTCTTCAATTTTGTAAGAAAAATGCATGAACCAATTCTTGGAGTCCTAGTATTGGTAGATTTTCATGATCAGGTTTGAAGCATAAAGGTGTCACTTATGGTTAAAAATTCCCAGTGTTATTTAGAGGGACCTGAGGGTCACATCTTACATATCATAGAGTTTTTCTGGGTGGAGTAGAGTGGCCCACTGTTTTTAGCATGTTCTTCTCTAGGGTGTAGTGACTGGTGCCAACTGCCATCTGAAGATCTTCTCTATGTCTTCTCCCTAAAATAAAGGACTTTATCAACAATTCTTTGCTTAATCATGTGTATGAATTTCTTTAGCATTGGGCATCTGAACAGCTCATTAACTTGCACTGCTAACACATTATCTTGCAAAAGGAAGAAGTCCACATCTTTGCTCCTGTCTATGTCTATCTTTTTCTTGTCAAATCCTCTGAGATTCCATGTTACAAAGAGATTGTCATTCTCCTGATGTTGACCATATATCTCAAGGTATGGCAGTTTGGGTAGTTGGAGAATAAAATTTGAGAGTACTTTTTAATAATGATCTACATGTGAAAAGACAATTTTTCAGTAGTATAAACCAATTCCATAGTTTTTTAGTTTTTAGTGGAATTATTGAACCCTGAAGTCAGGAGGAACTGAGTTCAAATCTGGCCTCAGACACTTAACATACCCCAGCTGTGTCCCTGGGCAAGTCACTTAACCTCAATTGCCTCAGGGGGAAAAAAAGAAATTGCCATTTCCTTGTCCAGCTCATTTTACAGATGAGGAAACTGAGGCAAACTGAGTTAAGTAACTTGCCCAGGATCATACTGCCATTTTGAACTCTGGAAGAAGAGTCTTCTTGACTCCAGGCCTGGCACTCTATCCACTATGCTACTTTACTGTCCCTTCTTTCATATATTTGAATACAATTATGACATCATCCCTTGGTTTTTACTTCTTTAGAATAAATAATAGCAACTATTTTCAGCTTTTTTTCTTACTCAGTTATATTTCTTATCACAATGATTATTTACTTAATATATTTTAAAATAATTATGATCTTGCTACAAAATTTTCTAAAATCATTTTTAAAAAGCTTTAATATAGATACTCTGAAAGATTCTAAATACTTGATTCTAAATCTTTTTTGATAAAGATTTCCATACTTCCATCTGATTGTATCTATGTGATATCAAATATTAAGATAAAAAGTAAAAAATTTTCATCCACATATTTGGCCTCATGTTGATAAATTTATCTTGATATTTAATTAATTTTCTAGGTATATTAAAATATACCTAGGTTCTGATGTTTAATATAACTAATCACTGTCTCAGTATTCTAGCTTCTATAGAACAGAAGTCACTTGCCCATTTTTAACTCATAGGGGAAATTATGATTTATAAAGCATCAAAAAAACTCAGTTTTTTTAAGTCAATATGCTTATTGTTGTTCTGTTATTCTGAAATACTTATTTGGTGCTTTGGGCTTTGAAAAAATAAAATAATAAGGCTGAAAGTTATAGTTAAAATGCCTTTTTAATGAACAAAACAAATACGTAGTTTCAGAAATATGTGGGAGGCAGAAAGTTGAGTAGAAAAATTGAAAGATGTTCATTTATTGTGGTTCTGATATGCATATATATCTATATATACACACATATATATTCAAAATAAATGTACAACTTAATTCACATTATAGATAATATTTATTTAGAGCTTTGTAAAACAGTTAGATATTTTCTTATTTGATCCTCATGTCAATCCTGTGAAGTAAGTACTATCATTATCCCTATCTTACATTTGAAGAAACTGAGGCTGAGAGGATTTAAGTGATTGGTCAGATTCATACAGTATATAAAGTAGGATTGAAACTTTTGTCTTCTTGACTCCAAATCAAATGCTTTTTCCACTATGACATTCTGCCTTCCATTAATATCTTAATTGAATAATTTAATGTTACAATAGAAAGAAAACAGAATGAGATGAATTGTATCAACCATTACTTCTATTCATTTCACAAAGCTATGGTGTAGATTTTGGTTTAGGTATAGATGAATGTATGGATTTTCTTTCATTTCATTATGACCAGAAATATTACTGGTTTATTTCTTTATCCTTAATATAGAATAAAGAATTTTAAACAGCCATGGATTCCAACTCTAGATGTTTACAGCCTTAAACAAACAACAATAAAGATAGAAATTTAAAAGCCTCATGATTACTGAACAATAACAAACTGATTAAATACATGTTTTTTTTTAATACAATAGAATTACCTTATAGAGTTAATGTCAGGTAATTCATGTTCCAAGTTTTTTTTTTTTTGTGTGTGTGTGTGTGAGAAATACAGGTTTGTGAGAGAAACACTCTAAAAATATTTGCTATATGCTACCATCTCCTTAAGTTATTATTTTATATAATTTCTACCTTTCTTAGACAGTCTCTTTAGAAAGCTGCTTACATTTTGGCCTCTGTTTTCTCCCCCTTCCTCAATCCTTTGAGATCTGGTTTCTATTTCTTGAAACACCTAAAGCTTCTCTCTTCAAAGTTATCAATAATTTCCTAATAATCAAAATTAATATTGCTTTCTCAGCCTTTATTCTTTTTGACCTGTCTGCTTTGTTTGACATTATTGAGCATTTTCTCATTCTTGTAATTTTTCCTTTGGGTTTTGACAACATTACTCTTGTTTCTTCTCCTGTTTTTCTGTTTCCTTTGCTGGAAAAGTATTCATTGAATATCCCTAACTTTTGGTACCGCAAGGCTTAGTCCTAGACCCTCTTCTCACTCTACATTCTCTTTCAGAAACTCATCGGCTTCTAAAGACATAATTATTATCTCTATGAAGATGACACAGAGATTGACACATCCAGCTAGATTCCGTTTTTCTCCTGGGCTTATCATACACAAAATTTCAAATTGGATGTCTTAGAGGCATTTCCAATTTAAAACTTTCATTGACTGTTTCTCCAAACCCTTTCCTCTGTCACATTTCTTATTTTAGTTAAAGATACCATTTTTATTACATGACCTCAGCATTAACTTCAGCTTTTTAGTCTCCCATATCCCACATAGCCAAGAAGTTGCCAAACTTGCCATTTCTGTCAGTACAGAATTCCTCTCCCATTTAAATCTCTGTTATCATTCACAGTTACCACTTTGGTTCAGATGACCATTAACTCTAGCCTAGACTATTGCAGAGACATACCAATTGGTCTTTGTGCTTTGAGGTTTTCCCCATTTCATCCTACACAACTACTAAAGTGATTTCCCTTAAACATAGACTTGATCAAATCATGCTTTTATTCAATAAATTCCAGTGGCCTCTTACCACCTCCAAGATAAAATACTGATTTTTTTTGTTTGGATTGTAAATTCTTTCATACTTTGGTTCCAACTTAACTTCCTAGCATTGTTATGCATTACTCTCCTTTCTATGTTCTAATATCTAGCCAAAGCGATTTCTTTTATTTTCTTTACACATGGAAATTCATCTCTTATCAGTATGCTTTGCAATAGCAGTATCAAATACCTGAAATCCATTACTTCCTTACTTCTATCTTATGGAATCCCTCACTTCCTTCAAGATACAGCTTAAGGTACCTATATAATTCCCCCACCTGCTCCCTTCCTAATTACTGTTCATTTAATTACCTTATAGTTATTCTGCATATATTTATGCCTGTATATCTGGCTAAAAATGCTTACATATAGATATATAGACATGTACATGTATATATATATGTGTATATATATACACACACACAAATGGATATACAGATATATATTATTTACATATATCATTAGTATATGTAGTAATATATTATTAGTATAGATCCCAGCTTTTTTGATTGTGATTCAAAATCCCATATGGAATCTCATAACTGAATGTGGGTGTCAAAAATTATGATTTATCATTAATAAATGTTTGATTTATATAAAAAGACATTAATTTGGTATCTGTAATGGGCTTGCTGAATGGCTTGGGGAAAGTCACAAAGCCATAGTAAATGTTTTGGTTTCTTAATCTGAATGAGATTACCAAGGAACATTGGTGAATTAGTATATGGGAGAACATGTCAACATGTCAATTGGTATATGGCAGGAACAAGTGCAAATTTAACTACTTAACCTGACTGAAGGATAAGAAATGGCAAAGAATAAAGATCTTAGAAATAAAAGGGGTTCACATACAGAAAATGTATTCTATATTCTCCAAATTAAAATTGGCTAGAAATATCATAAAATTGCTTTATTGATCTCATAAGACAAAGAATAACACAATTTTAACCACCATCTAATTTCCTAGCACTTCCAACTGAGCAATAAAGGGGTTTGCCATAATTTTTCCTGTTTTTAGGTGGCCAGTGTGACTCTAATTGCTGATTGTGCAAAGATGCCCTTGATAAACCTGATTACTTCAGGCTGCACTGTCCGTAAAGCAGTTCATTTATTCTTAATCTCATTGAAAATTTCACATATTACTATGCTCAAGGCCAGAAGCTTCTACTTAATTCAGCATAACTCTAAGCTATTAAAAAATCTAGGGTCCAGTTGGTAGAGGACGGCTATAACCAAACTTTTCCATAATTAGAGGATTCTGGTAAAATCTCTGTGGAAGTACACTTTTATTTTATCCTTTTTTATAGCCTCTTCCATGTAAATTGAAGACTAAATAGAGAACATCACTAGTAGCTATAGAGAGAGAGAGAAAAAGGATATGAATAAATCAGAGATCTCTACAAGCTTCCTATGTGCAAAAGGAGAAAATCTGGGACAAGGTGTACTAGAAAAGGAACTCCAGAATTCTGGCTAAAGGATATGAGAAATCTAAACAGAATAAATGATGCCAGCTATACATACACTCAAGACTTTGTCACTTAAGAAGTTGGAGTAATGACTATTAGGTCAGTGGCTGTAAGACAATCCTATAAACATGGATTATAAGATTTAAACAGGCTTTGCTTCACAACAATTATGTCAGCAGCTAATGGTAATATCTGTTGAGCTATCCTGTCTTTCTGCTTCATCACTTAAAGCAACAGCAACCAGTTTTCCAGTCTGCATCTATCATAAAGACACATTGATTTCCTTTCTGGAGAAACACATATTTCTTCTCTCCTGCTAAAAAGATAAATCTGACAGATTTTAATCAAATGTAGTTGTTCACAACTACAGAATTGCTTACAGTTTTACAGATGAAAAAAAAAAACTCTGACCTCAGAGAGAGGATGATTTTTGAAGATTAATTTATTTGGAATACACACTTGTACAAGAAGTATAGATATGCATGAGAAATTAACAGCACAGAAAACTCTTAAGGCATATATGCTTTGCTAGACTTTGATATATCATAGACATCCTAATATAGGCTATATTTCTCCAAATCTAGCTTACATAAAATTTTAGCATGGCTTATAACTGGTGTTATTATATATATATACATATATATATATGTTTTTTTTTTCTTTCCAAAGAGAATCTATTTAAAGGAGACACAGTATGGTCTAAAGGCAGGCCCATGTGATAATTCCAATACTAGGAATATCATTAGTAAAATCCAGGGCCAGTCTGAATTTCCATCATTCCTATTATTTAGAAGTCCCATGTTGGGGTGGACAAAGAGTTGTCTTTGGAGGCAGGCACACCTGGGTTCAAGTCCTTTCTTGGATATACTGGCTTTGTTATTCAAGGTAAGTCATTTAACTTTTAATTGCTTCAAGAATAATATCATTTGCAGAAAAGGTGCAGATTTGTATTGGTTAAAGAAATTTCTCCTCCAGATTTCTCTACACTGATGACAACAGTAATCCAAACTTCCTACCCTATCCCAGTACTTTCTTAAATCCTCTTAACTGCTGCTTCTACAAATTTTAACAACTTTGTCATTTATAGATAATTACTTCCAAGATAAAACTTTGCAAAGAATTTGGTTTAGCTAATGCATAAAGGTAAAGAATAAACAAGTGCAACTACTCAAATCAGCTCTCATATTTTTTTTGGAGAGGTTCACTATTTTAAATGTACATGTTTTTGTCATTATTATAATTATGCTTATAATTATTATGCATTTAGATTATTTTACAAATCTGTAAAGTGATTTATAATTCTTAGTTTTGTTTTGAAACTATGCCAAAGAGAAATGAGATTAATTGTTCTCCCATCTCCTGTTTTTTTTTTTTAAAACATGTTTTAGTTGAAACTCATACTGATTTTATGCCTCCCCGCTCCCCCAAGAGGTCAAGTGAGCAAGTCAGTAAGAGAGCAGACTTATTAAAGCTCACAGTTCTGTACTCTTCTGTTCATAATGCATTGATGAGTTCACTGGCTCACATTTTTCTGTGTGATTCTAAATTCTAGATAATTCTAGATCTGTGTGATTCTAGATTAAATTCTTAAGAGTATTTCTTATATCTATTTCCTTCTACAAAGTCCTACTCTAATGCGTTGCTGTTCAAAGTCTATTCCCTTGGAATACAAGCAGATTTTATCATTCTGGAAGGGCTCTGAGTACATATCCATGCTACATCTATTTTCCTAAGACTAGTCTACCCCTAAAGGTAGAGGCTCAACACCAATTTAATAAATTAATATGCCACTTGGTGATGTATCAGTTTTTTGGCTTTGGTAACCTACATAACCAACCGCTCCCCCACCAAAAAAAATCATCTTCTCTATTTTGAAGCATCCTTCCACCTCTGCAGAGATGGTGACAAAGTATCAGAAAAGGACATAAAGGTGCTTATAATCATGAAGTTTTAAAGTCACATATAAATATTAACTATTTATATTTTATTTGTGACATCCTTATTCAATGATTAACCAGTTATACTCCTAGGAGAAGTAACTCTTTAAAAATCTGGAATAGATACACTATTAAAGAAACTAAATTATGAAAATATTGATATTTTCATTATAAAAATTAAAATGGGAGATAAATATTTGGGAAGTTGCAAGCAACTGGAAGAATAATTCACAAATTCTCTTTGGAGAGGCAACTGAAGTTGGTTTCGTTGTGTATCTATTAGCAACAAGAAACATCATTTTGTGGAACATCTGATCACCTGGTATTGTAATTTTCATGGTAAGTTTCTACAAAAAGACCACCATGAAAATAATTGAAGTTTATGTAGCAACATCTACTATAGAGAATGATAAAATTAAGATTTACAAAGAACTTAATAAATCCTAGCAAATTCAATTAATCTATACCCTTTGATACCATAAGGGATAGCATGATGTGATAGCTTGACTTGTAATCTAGAATGTCTGAGTTCAAATCCCAACTCTGATACCCACACTGTATATGAATTTAGACAGGTCACCTAATTTCTAAGTATCCTAGACAATTCTCCAAGAATAGAAATTGTAAAGAAGTGCTGATCTCCATTAATAGAGACTGATTCCTCATTGAGTTCACTTTCTCAAAGAACTCATAAGTACAGTGCCATTTCATCCCATATTTTGATACTAAATAAACTTCAATGAAAAGGTAAACATGGATAACTGTGGCAAAAAAGTTGGAAAATCAGGTCAAGAATTAGGAATCAGAGAGGCCAAGAATCTCAAAGAAGTGTCATACTTATATGTTATTGATTTTTTCAAGGAAAAATCATAAGTACATAATAAATACAAAACAACATCACAAAGAAAATAGTTTTGTTTTAACAGATAGGAAATAATTTATTAATGATGTTGGAACAATTTCTGAACTAGCTATTCATATACAATTAGGTAATCAACTTATTAGAGCAAAGATCAACAGTAACACAGAGATAGAAGCAGGAATAAACATATTAAGTATATAATATACATTTGAAACAACTATGACCTGAACTATTTAAATATCACAAATGCTGAAAAAATGAGAAATGATTGAAGAAAAGAACATTGACACCAATTATAACAAATTCCTACAGAAGTTTAATAGCTGAAAGATGGCCTCAGCATCAACAAAATATGTATTGCAGTCCCATATTTAACACATGACACTAGATTGTCTCTTGGCAAGTTACAACTTCACAGTATCACAAGTGATTCTCTAAGAGTATAAATTCCTACATATAAAAATAATGATAATATTAGCTAGCATTTATATAACATTTGAAGATTTACATAGCATTTTATATATGTCATCTTATTTTCTGATGGGGATTTACCTACACCAATTAAAACTTAGGCCTAGGTCACTAACACAGTTAATCATCATAATTATGAAATTCAAAGTGTCTAAAACTCATTTCAGTCAACAGATACTTTATTTAATTGACAAGTGAAGAAAATGGTAATCAATAGAAGCATTTTTCAAATATAAACTGATTTGTATAATTTTATAGAGAAGGATAGTAGAAATTCATGATCAGTATTTCCTCATAAAATAGGGAGAATTAAAGGGAGGGGAGGAAAGCTTGGTGAGTAATCCAACTGAGGGAATTTAAAGATGACCCTTGGAAGACAACAGATTATAAATATATAAATACATGACATAAGGTGGAAACAGTTTGATTAGACCAAGAATATACCAAAGAGGTTTGTACCAAGAATGTATCAAAGAGGAGATAAAATTTTGAGGGAGTCAAGGGATTGATTCTTGACATATATGAATGTGGGGAATCTGTTAATGGCATGGAGAGAATTTTAAACCAAATTATTATCCAAAAGAGAAGACAAAGGGAAATGACTACTTTCAAAAAAATGTAAAAAAGAACAGAAAATTATCTGCCTATGAATTTTTTATTAAAGCTTTTTATGTGCAAAACATATGTATAGATAATTTTTCAACATTGACCCTTACAAAGTTTTCCTTTACAAATTTTCCCCCCAGTCCCCACCCCTTCCCTAGATGGCAGGAAATCTACTACATGTTAATTATATTAAAATACTTGACAAACCAAATATGTGTATACATACTTTTACAGTTATCTTGCTATGCAAGAGAAGTTGGATCTACAAGAAAAAAAATCTGAGAAGGGAAACATAATGCAAGCAAACATCAATAGAGAGCATGAAAATGTTATGTTGTGGTCCACATTCATATTCTTCTCTCTGGGTGTATATGGCCTTCTTCACTGTACAATTGGAACTGGTTTGAAATATTTCATTGTTGAAGAGAGCTATGTCCATCAGAATTGATCATCATATAGTCTTCTTGTTGCTGTGTATAATGATCTCCTGGTTCTGCTGATTTCACTCAGCATCAGTTCATGCAAGTCTCTCCAGGCCTCTCTGAAATCATCCTGCTGGTCATTTCTTATAGAACAATAATATTCCATAACATTCATATACCATAATTTATTCAGCTATTCTCCAATTGATAATTTACCTATGAATTGAAGCTATATAATACCCAGAAGAAATAATAGGAAGAAACAAGAATATTTCTATAGTAGACCCTCAAAATTGATTGTAGTACATGGAGAATATCTCATCATACTATGTATTTGTTGGGTAATCTATAAAAATGCATTATATTCAATAGAGTAATATAGTACCATCAAAGATCTTATCCACAAGAGATTTCCCATGCAGACATCAAAATTATGTAAACTTCATTGGAAAAACATCAATCAACAAATACATATTAAGTATTTACTCTTCCAGGCACTGATTTAAGGCATTGAGGATACAAAGAAAAGCAAAAATATTGTCCCTGCCCTTACACAGCTAAAACTTTAGTGGAGAGAAATAACAAGCAAAAAATTAAATATATACAAAAAATACATAGTGGATAGAAAGCAATTTGAGAGGTAATACATTGGGAGAAAACAGGCAGAGGGAAGATGTCTTCAGAAGATGAGTTATGAAAGGAAAACCAGAGAAAAGAGGAGGTGAAAATCTGTGTAAAAAAGTCATAGATTTGGGGATGGAGTAACCTAATTGAAGAACAGCAAGACAGCCAGGGTTGCTGGATTGTAGAAAACATGGAGAAGAGTAAAGTTTTTAAAGACAAGAAGGTAGAGAAATGGTCGTATTGTAAAGAACTTTAAAAACCAAACAGTGGATTTTATATATGATCTTAGAAGTAATTGAGAATCATTGGAATTTTTTGAATAGGGAGGTAACATGATCAGTTCTGTGCTTCAGGAAGATCACTTTGACATTTGAGTAGAGAATAGACTGGAATGGATAGAGATTTGTAGCAGAGAGACCAATCAATAGCCTATTGTAGTAATACAAAAATGAGGTGATAAAGGTCTACATCAGGATGACAAGTGAAAGAAGAAAAAGGATATATGCATACATGTAAACATATAAACACACACACATATACAAACTATATCTATATCTGTATCTCTCTATCATTAGAGAGCCAGAGGAGGGACAGGAACGACCAAGTTTTAGTTTAATTGAAGGATAGAATGCATATATCTTTAATAACATGGGTTAATTTGAATATTTGATGTGTTTGTTTTTTTACTATTTCCTTTCTATTTCAACACATCTGGTTTTATTTTTGATTGGCAATAAGATGATCAACAAGCTTTGTTCTTTACCTGATGGGAATTGAATCTTCTGATCTATGCGGAATACATCTTATTCCAATTAATTCAGAGGCATGAAAAAGAATCCATACTATGAATGGAAATGGGGAAATGCAGATTTACTTTATGACAAACCCATGGCTAATTTGCAATGGGCCTTTTCTTAACAAAATGTTTCTATTTTATTCTTGTGTTTTGGAATATTATTCTAATGCAAAGTATTTGGTATTGGTAGGAAATGTTTTCTTAATAATCCTAAACAGTGATTCATAGGTATTTATGTGTGTAATACTTCTCTGACACAAGTGGTAATTTCTTGCATGAATTCCTCAGTGTTTCAGTGGGAGAAAAGAATGATTTCTGTTTTCAAGAATGAATTTTAAAGTCTCCCTTTGAGTGCTCTAAAGCCATTTTTAGCTCCTTAAAATTATAAAATATCATTATTTATATGATAATATGCCTTTATAAATGGATTATATTATAATGTATCATAGTTAATTCTGAAAAGAGCTTCAGTTTAAAGGTGAGATAACATGTTTGATTTTAGTTCCAAATGTGTCTTTTTTTTGAGAGGCATGAGGTAACAAATGAGTGAAGATGAAGAGTAGCTAAATAAGAAATTAAATTATAAAAATAATGTGAGAGTCAGGCTGGTATTTATATGGCAATAAGAACAAATTAACTCTACCAAGTTAAAAGTAAGACAAGTAAATCCAATAAAATAGACTTCATTCATTAAAAAAATAACAACTCAGTGGTTTGTCTCTTTTAATAGTTTCCATTTTTATAGAGGTTTAGCGTACTTTATGTCTCATCTGATCCTCACTACGACCTTTTACAATAAATGTTATAATTATCACTTTATATGAAGATATATTATCTGTCCAAGGCAGAAGATATGAATAAAGTTGAGTCTAGCTAAGAGATGGCAAAGTTAGGTCTTAAACCTAGACTTTTCTGAGTCCACACATACTCCATTAGAATACACTGCCTCCTTTGGAAGGAATTAGGGGTTAATTATTTTAAGTATAAGCATAATTTATATTTGTGTGATTGTAAGAAAAAAAAGCCAACAAAGTTAAAAATAAAGTGAAAGACCATTCTTACAATAGGAACTTAAAAGTTTTGCAACATTCTCTTCTGTACATATATTGGGAGATTTTGAAGTCTCAAACTATCATCTTACTCATGATTTAAATATCTTCAACAGACAATAAACTCACTCTGATTCTTTGCCCCTAAAGAGAGTGCTGCTGACTTGCTATAATTGAAGTACAGTATTTTGAAACACTGATTCCAAGTCACCTAATTTTTTTTTGGTTATTTACAAAAGAGGTAATTCATTTTGTAGGACATTTCAAAATGGCAAATGGCCAACAACCATCTTGACCAAAGGAAGGTGCAGAAGGTATTGCAAAGCACAAAACTGAGAATATTTAGGAAATATGGAAACAAAAAAGACCATTCATTTGTCCATGTAGCTTTTTAAAACTATATACCATTATGCATCTTTTCATGATGGTTTATATAAAACTGCAAAAGTACAAGACTGAATAAATTTTTGAATGCATTACAAAGGAAAGGGAATAGATTCTAATTTACAATGAAATTTCCCTTATTGTTTGAGGCTATGTGGAATGATAATTCCACTGTTATGTGAATAAAGAATGTGATCTCATTCTTCCTAACTTAGCCAAAAATGAAGGAACTTTGTGACTAATCCATTGTAGGGTGGAGGATGGTAGGAAGGTTCAAATCAGAAATCCTTTCCCCTTCAGTAAAACTAATCATTACTTGATGGAAATAAAGTCTTAAAAAGCCCAAATTTCCTTTTGTGTGCCCAGCATATTTAAAAATGTATTTTGGGAGAAAGAAGGGGGTGTTGGACTTTAAAAAATGTGCTTAACTCTCATGAAATAAAATATTCTACCAAATTTCATGCTATTATCCTTGTTTTCTCTCATTCAATGAACAGATGACTAGAATCAGACAAATTTAGGTCTTAATGCAAGCTCTAGACATCCTCTAATCTGGTGGTATCAAAATCAAATAGAAATTGATTCATGTGGGCTGTATATTGACTTAGAAAACCACAAATTAACATTATCTATGCCATATGGTAATTTTGTTGTGTTGAACATGCTCCAATTATATTTTATTTTGGTTCAGGCCACAGTTCAGAAATCAAGTTTGACACTACTGTTCTAGTCCATTGCACTGCTTTTAGATAGGTTCACTTAAATATTTTAAGGTAATTTGAAGGTATCACAATCAAAAAATTCTTCTCAAAAAGAGATTGTTACTCATCAATTCTATTTCATTCAAACAGAAGAAACTCCATTAATTCATCTATTACTGTAAGGGCCTATTTTCTAACCATTCATTTATTTTGGAAGCACTTCTTTGAACATTCTCCTAATTCTCCATATTCTTCTAAAATTGATGATTCAAACTTTTACATTCTTTTGCTTTATGTATCTCAGAATGAGTTTGCTTTGTTAACAAAAATGCCATATGTAGCAATTAATATTTCTGATGCTATTATGTGTTCACCATTTCTGTTAGATGCCCTGAGATGCATTTCTACAGTATATTTTTCATATTTTGTAAAATTTCTTCCCTGTTAACTAGGAGAGTAGAAAGTGATATCATTCTTCTTAATCTAACCAAAAATGAAAGCATTTCATG